>CAJFCX010000034.1:0-65092 GCA_904066255.1 Eimeria sp. OTU-X | reverse complement strand
TACATATACATATACATACAAAATACATATACGTATACATATACATATACATACTTACAAACACACACACATTCGTCCAAAACACGGTGCAGACCAGCAGGCCGTGTGACAGCACTAAGAGGGACCTTTCACACGCTCATGTCTGGAGTATGCAAGTGTGCAATGCAGGTGACGATTCGGGCGCCGTCCTTTGGTGAACGCCGAAAGGACTACTTGCGCGACATTGCAGTGGCAACAAACGCCCAGCTGATATCAAAGGATTTGGGCTTGCCTCTAGAAGAGGCGACAGCTGAGCATATTGGCAGCGCCCAGGGAGTTGTTGTGCGAAAAGACAGGACGTCCATATTGACAAGACCTGAGTTCCAGGAACAGATTCAAGACAGGCAAGTTGTATGATGTAAAGAGTCAAATATTTCTTCTCTCCACCCACTGGCGCATCAAACGCGGACTGTGCACACTGGTCACTTCGTGCTTTAAACGCAGGGTGCAGAGGCTTCAAAGCGAAATGGAGGCGGCCACTTCGAAATTCGATAAGGAGAAGTTGGGCGAGCGTATTGCTGCTCTTTCAGGAGGCATCGCAAGGATCATGGTAAGCACCGTCCAGGGTGATTACATATTTGAGCAGACGTAAAAGGGAGGGGTCCATGAAGCACTCTTGATCCCTGTGCTCGTGAATCTTGCTGTACCTCCCATCAGGCTTCCCTCGTGTGCAAATTGTGTGCAGATTGGCGCATCCACGGAGACCGAACAGAAGGAGAAGAAGCTTCGTTACGAAGATGCTATCAATGCAGTACGGGCGGCCATTGAAACTGGGTACGTTCCCGGGGGTGGCGTCACATATCTCGCCCTCAGCACAGAACAATTCCGGAAGAAGGTCTTGGACGCAGTGGAACAGACCGCCCGTGAGGAGATGAAGGGAGTAGACGAGTCAACAGGCGAGGAGTTCCAAGTTGTTGGTAAGTTGCCCTTAACTTTATATGAGAACTCGTGAATCTTGTCCCTGGCGCTCGTGCTGAATTGCACGACGTATCACCGGGAGTGTGCCTGCGGTGTTGCAGAGGAAATGGAAAGCGAAATTGAGCTGCAGAAAGCTGGTGCCAACATTGTGGCGGATTCAATGTCATCTATTACGAAACAGATCGCATCGAATGCTGGTACGTTTTTTTAATTGAAGGCTGCGTAGCCGCCCATCCTCTTTATGCAGGTGTGCCGCTTGCGGGCTTGGTTCTGTTGCGGTGCCTTTTCTGCAGGATTAGATGGCGAACGCGTAGTCAACGCAATTTTGAATGCGAAGAAGCCATTCGGGTTCGGTTGGAATGCCAAAACAAACAGGTTCGGGGATATGATTAGCCAAGGTGTTATTGACCCAGCGAAGGTCTGTATTTCCGCAATCGAACATTCAACTTCTGTTGCTGGACTGGTGCTCACGACGGAGGGCATGATGATTGAGGAGGAGCAGGACCGGAATAAGTCTGCTCCTCATGAGGATGGTGAGCTGTAGTGGTGGGATTGCTACAGCACCTGTTGGGATGTGTTCTCCCCTTCCGCCAGAGTGTTAGAGGGGAACACCACCGACAGCGGAGTTGGTTGCTTTCCTCAAAGGCCAAACGTGCTCGAGCCAGTTGCTGGAGCTTATAACAACATGGCGCTAGAGCTGTCGGAGCTTAGCGGACAGCAATTTCAACTGCAGAAACCTGTTTAAAGTGGTGTTTTCTGGGAATCGCTGTACAGCCCTTCTTAGCTTACTCCCCAGCTCTGATCATATGGGTCGTCTGTCTCAATCTGTGTGCCGGGGAGGCTTTCCTTAGTAGTTTGAGTGAGACTGCGCCTAACTGTCTCACCGTGCTTCCAAATGCAACGGTGACCGACTGGTCCTCATGAGGAACGATAACTTCTATCGGCGTTGAGAATTTCCCCTCACCAACAGGGCCTTGGGAGTGCCAGAGTCCGTAGATGCAATTATTTACACTGGCATACTGACGCATTTACCTCCACAAGCGTTCACTGCTTTCTGTTCAAAATCCTGGGAGTGTCTAGGGAGATAGCGAATAATAGAAGTCGTAGATAAGACTTTAGTAGACGGCAAAATACCTTTCAGTCCACGCGTACACAAAGCCGCCGTCTGGGCCTTCGTACGGAAGAGGCGAGCGTGACTGTTTCTTTTGTGTTGCGCTATACGTTCCCCGTACCCACATTTAGCCGCATAAAGCCTGTCTCTCCTATCTGCAGCATAACTGTCATGGACTCAAGCGAAAGCTACTTTGCAGGAAGAAGATATACCCATGCATCGATAAAGTGGAAGACTGCCTTGACCCGGAGATCTCTATGGGGCGGAAGGCGGTCGAACCTTTTGCTGATTTCTCCCTGGTAGTACTCTGTAGCCCAAATTCCTCTGTGCTTTTCTTTGGTTTTGGTACCTTTGCAAACTTTCCGTAGCCTCCCAGCATGGATATCCCTGCGCACGATGATACGATATCCTGCGAAGCTGTTCGGCAATAGTGGTTATAGCGATTTCCGATTGAACAGAACAACTGACCTGGGTTATCCCACCCTTCAGCTTTCCCATCAGAGAAATCCTCACGATGTATCGTCCGGAACTGAGGAACACCTCGGACGGACAACGGACCTTGAAGGTCCAAGGAACTGAGTTTTGTCATCCACACAACGAACGTTTCATGGATGTTGCGTGGCGTTCCCTACCTAGTAGAGAGGTTGGCATAGATTCGCATAGTATCTTCGTTGTCGACGCCAAGTAGCGTTGATCGTGGGCTTGCAATTATGAAGTCGCCAGACCCATCAATGCCCATTTGGAATTGGTCGGGATCATTCCCAATACCAATCAGTGCGTTTCTTCCGCTCGCTGGTGCCACGCGGAGCTGCCCAACCACCATGCCCGCCTGCACCTTCGGGCTGTCTGCAGCAACAACCAACGCCTTGTAGACAATTGCAGCTGCAGCAAATGCTGCTGCGGCAGGCATTTTCAAGGATTGCACTCAACGTCATACGGTGTATCACTGTTCTTAGACGTTGGAGGACATGAACTTCAGTGTTTTGCCTCAGACGGCTGTGGGATGTACATCCAGCTTGTTTCACCGGAAGCCTTTCCCCGCCGATTGTTGCAAATGCCACGGGAAATGGGCCTTTCATTGATGATTTTGGGAGTTGCATTTTCGATAATAGCACCCCGGAGATCTTTATGCAAATCTCAGTTCAGCAACGCCGATTTGAGAAAGCGTTCCAAGTTTATCGGCGCGCTTGCTTGCCGTCAAAAAAAGGAGCTTCACAAAAGGTAATTGATATTCAAACTGTGTTCAAGATTCCTGGTATTGACCTTGGGAAGCATCTTGCTCGTCTGCAGGCAACCGCTTTCATTGGCAAGCCCCGCCGCCAGGTTTCGGTAAGTCAGGGAATATCCAAGTGGTCACAACACTGCAAGTTCATACGAACAAAATATATCAAAAAGCTAGTGACGGCTGTGCGACCGCATTGGCACCGGCGCTTATGCCTTCTAAATTTGAAAAATACTCTACGAACACCGACACGGCCCCAGGTCGCCGCTCATCCTGGAAAGCGTAGAATAAGCATAGGCAAATGCAGACGCAAGCACAAATGTAAAAATACATGTGCTATTGATCTACCACTGAAGTGTGGAAAGCAGAGGCGAATTACAGTGAAGGATTGCCACCTTACCTCATCTGACCACTGCATAGAAAGGCGATTGCGGCCATCGTGGACCGCAATCAGGGACAAAAACTCTATGAGAATTCCTCCGCCCTCGAGTTCCTGCAGACCCAGGTGGTCTCCAAAGTCGCAAAATTCAGGTGTTCCAAGGGTAGAGGGTTGCTCCTTGCCCTCCACCAACCCATACTGCAAGCGTTGTTGCTCATATGCCTGTCTGCACTGAACAACGTAATCGAAGAACAAATGAAGTAGTTGCTGGAATGCAGGCGCCTCCAGTTGAACTTCGTGCTGGTAACGAACTGCAACCAGCTGCAGACAACGGGGCAGGTTGCCCCCCTCCACAGCAGTCCCTGTCGGCTGTGGCAATGGAGTTTTGTTCCCCTTCTTCTGTTCAATACCTACAACGTCGCCCACGTGCTGGCTCTTCCCATGACTGGAGAGCCCTGGGATGTCTGCAGCCGTTGGCGTTCGTCTTGCGTTAGCGTTATGCTTGACACTCCCGCAGCCGTTGATTGTAACACCAGTGGCCCCAAGAACAAGGTTGTCAAAGTCCACCAGCAGATATATGTCGTCAGCAGGCTCTCGTCCCTCTCCAGGACTATCTGGCACGCTCGTTTCAGCCGCGCTCGAAATGGAAAAGAAAAGAGAGGACAGGGGAGTAAAGTACGGAGAGACCCGTAGGTATGGGGGAGCCAAGGTGTCGGCCGTCGACTGGGGTAAGCAGCGCCGAATAGCGGGAGATTCAAGCAGCGCAGTCAGCTGAAAAACATAGCGCAACGGAGCCCTCGTACAGTCAGTATTGGTTTCACACTGCAACTTGAAATGAACCTCATAATCAAGGAAACTGTTACAATATGTACTGGAAATGCTGCTGCAATGGCTATGCGAAAGCAACGGAGCCTGTCCAGCATAGCTTACTGCGGAATCGTCGCACTGCCAGATCATTTCCGTTGGCGGAGAGGTAGCGAGAGTTGCATTACGTGGACTTGTAGCAAAGCGCCGAAAGCATCGATCTTGGATATAGACAGGCACCCGAGCTTCAACCTTTTCTAGAGGGATTGAAACAGTCTGGCCAGTGGGGGGGGTGTAAACTGGAATACCCAGCTCTCGCTGCAGGACGCGAGCCAGCTTGAGCATGCCTTCCTTCTCCCCGTGAACCAACATTACAGCTTTCGGTTGAAGATGTCGCGCAAGCTGCTGGATCCCCGTGGTATCCGCATGCGCTGAGAAGGACATGTACCTGACTTTACACAAGACCTTAAGCCTCGTCTTTGGATCAAGTGGGATGTCGCGCTGGCCTGTAGCAACCGCAACGGAGCATCTACTGACCAAACCGTTCAAATCCCGGCAACGTCAGCACGTAGCCACAGTGAAGCTACCAGAAGGAGGAAAGAATCTTGGGTCCCCTTCGCTCTAACGGGACTATACATGCACAAACTGCATACCGTCAATAAGCATCGCACCCACAGTTCCCCGAACGCAGTAACCTGGAAGCAACACCAGATTCTCTGGGCCTCCAGCCCACAGCTTTAGCGCTTTAAAGGCCAAGCCACCATGTAACATCCCCGGGGTTGCCAAAAGCACCATAGGTGTGGGTGACGTGAGCACCTCCGGGGGCAATGTGGAAATATGTTGAAAATCGAATTCTCCAAATCCAGCTGCTGCAGGCGCATCATTACGCACGGAGCAGGCTGTGCACATATCGACGCCAGGCACAACAGTACTAATGCACACACCCCAATGACCATGCATTTGCACACTATTACTCGAACGCAGGAACGTACCGCAGCCTATAGACTCGTCCTCTTCCACATGGTCGGCAAAAGTGCTCGGTTGAGCATTTGCACCGTCTAAACGGTGCACCATGTCACTGCCAGTCCACTGCACATACAGTTTGTAGTACTTGTTGGCCTTCTCTGTCATCCCGCCGCCAAAGTAGATCGGGTACTGCAGCTGCATGCGTTGCCAGTACGAATTCAACAGCATGCACAGTTCTTGGGCCCTTCCTACTGCGAAAACGGGGATCAGGACTTTACCCTACCGGCCACAGAACCAGAGCACACTATGTCCCGGCATGTGTTGTGCACCCTCTAGTACCATCACCAGCAACAGCAGCAACGCCACCCGCAACAGCGGGAGCAGCAACAGCAGCAGCAGTGCAACGGAAACGACGAGAATGAGCACTTCGGTGGCACAAGAGTTGCGTGGGCAGTTGCCAAGTACGCGAGAAGAAATCTCCCCACCCCTTTCTTGAGTGCGTCGTGCACGGCATCACAGAATTCTCTCTCTGTTATCCTCTTGGAAGGCCGAACGAATGATCCGTATGTGCATTCGCTTATCAGCAGATCTGGTCTGAGCCTTGGAATGCATGCGCTACCCAGATGCCTGTCAGGCGACGTGTTGAAATCGCCTGCGTATCGAGCATACGCACTGTCGTGAGAGTGCCCGGGCCTCAACACGCACACTAGTTAATGCGTGACACACGATAATGGACCAAAACAAGCTTTTTCGAGATTTTCTGCCTTCAGCAACCAACCCGTGCAGTCAGGGGCTGACCTGTATAGACTACAGAAAGACCACCAGGAAGCTGGGCATGTAGCATTGCAGCACCCAAGACATGTCCGGCGTAGTATGGGGTGGCTGTCCACCCGCCTGCTTTCCAGGATTCGTGAAGCCTCAAGGCCATGCACCGTCTCATGCACCGCTGCGCCTCAGCTTCTGTGTAATTCCACTGCTCATGGGAAGGCCCCGCACCTCCCCCCACTCTGCCATCACTGCTGGAGCCTCCGCTCATGCCAGTATCCCTCCCACTGCTTTCCGCTGCATCCAAAAGCAAAAGAGAGGGAACTTTGCCTTCAGTGCACCGGCTCCTAAGCTCACGGCATGCTCACTCGCAACCACGAGTGCGTATGATGCCTATGTGACTTCCAGCGTACGCGCAACCCAGCAAGCTGTCTTACCTTCGTATAGGCGTCCGCGGAAAGATGCCTCCTTGAATATGCGAGCGCTATCCAGAAGCAGCACCGGGCTCAGCGCACGCGTGGGGAATGTCATTGCTATGGGATTACGGTAGCTGACAGGCAGGAAAGAGCATGCTCTCATCAACTCCAAAAACATTTTCATCTATACTGGAAGCAGCAAATGCATGACGACTAGAAGCAAGCCAGATAAAGTTAATATGCACAACTTTATTCGTAAATACCGCTACAGAAGCGTCGAAAAACTATCTGCGTTAAGTAGGCGTAGGCAAAACGAGCAGTGGGCGAGGCCGCCTGCTCTAGTGCACTAATAGTGGAACCCCGGCCATATTAGCTTTTCAGTGATGCGCAGAAAAGGATCGTTATCAATCTTACCCAAGGCGTTCCGTAAATGACGGTAAAGAGCCGCAGTGGTCCATGTGAAAGTGCGAGATCAGCGCAGCGTCTGTACAGCAGGCAAACAGAGGCGAAGGCTGCAGGAGTGCTTCTTCCATTGTCTGTGTGTCCTGTCTTCCACTTCGTTGAGGGGCTAGCTGCAGCAGCATATTCAAGACTGGCATCTTCCTGGCCTGCTTGGCGCCTAGATGACTGCCGCAGTCGAAAAGAAGCCCCCTCTCGCCTCGGCGTACGTAGACTGCACTGCGGCCAACATCTTGGCCTGCGCCAAGGACTGTCACTTTTAGAGGCTCCCCTACGCTCGTTAGAGCTGATTTTCCGTCCTTGGCACATCTACTAACAACTTTTAGGGCATGACGCCTTTGCGAAGCCCCGGTGGCTTCTGGAGGCTGCAAAACAGGGCCTTGGGCCCAAGGCAACGTCTTTGAATACCCATCGACGGAAGTCTCCGAATGCGACCTCCACACGCAGCCCGTTGAACCCTTGCGAAGGGTGTTGCTGCCCTCAAGCAGCTCCGGTTGCCGCTCGTCTATTTGATTCTGCCCTTGAGTGGGCTGTTGGGTTGAGGGTTTGTACTGGATGTATGCCTGCTGCTGCACTCCTTGCAGTAAGAGCTCCTGAATATCATGGCTGTGGAAAGGAGGCTGCATGGCCCGGGTATGAAAAGGCTGGCTGTATATTCAGACAGTCCCGGTAGCCCTGCACAGTATACTGGAAGTAACGGTAAGGTGGCAGTCTGCAGAGGGGGCACTTGGGCCTTAGCTGTCCTTAAACGGCACGAATAAGGAGAAATGTATCATAGCTTGAGAAAGAGCGAAGTGTTGATAAGATGATATTTAGCCACGGAGTATCGACCGAGGAACAGGCTGAAACGGCCCCCGTAACCCGTAACACCTGCAGCTTGCATGTTTCTCCTTTAAGCGGCATTACTTGTCACTTTTATTACGCGTACAGTTCTATCTTTTTTGACAATAATAAAATGCATTTACTTGTTGAGCTTCAGCAAATAACCCATTTACTGCCTGGAGGCATTTGGGGCTGACGCCAACGTTGCATGCTCTGTTAATCTTACGGATTCGCGGTCGATCATATAAGGGGAAAATAAAATTGATTTCTCGGGATCGGTTATAATCTAGGCACAGTATGGAATAACTTGTTTACAGTGTATGAAGTGGAAGGGGATGGGTAGACGCAGCCCCCGTCTGCCCCACTCCCAGGCAAGAGGAACCTTCTACAGGATAGACCATCAACGGACTCTGTACCTGGACGGGAGACGAAGCTAAAGGACGCGCCTTTGCGCAAGTGGTTCAGGTTTTACAGACAAGCTGACCGCCAACACGGTTTGGGCAACTGTTGTTGTTCTTGCCACCTAGTGGCACGCAGGGTTCCAGGGGAACAAGAAGGTTGTACGAAGAGTGTCGAATCTGGAAAGTTCCGTATAAAAGAGTATCTTAACCATGGCGAAGATGAAAGGGCGAAACAGCGGCGGAGCCGCTAAATCGGCGGGGGGGACGGCCCAGAAGGGTTCAGCCATCACGCGGGGCGCGGCATCGACTCTCCCGAGTCGTCAAATGCCGAGCAATAAGAAGCCGGGTGGGTGCTCTCGACGTAGGCGTGCAATTATTGAGGCTTTATCTCTGGGTGCTTGCTGCATTGCTGGGGCGATTGGCGAACTGTCCAATGACTCCGCGCAATCAGTGCGTGGCACAGCACCAACGCGTGCGATACCTGCTTATGGCTGTGTGAAATGGCGACCTTGCTTTTCAGGCCATTACCGCTCTGCAAGCAAAATAAGGCTGCTACAGATGTACAACTCCAAACCAAAGTGGTTGCGACCTGGAGGCAAAGAACCACAGCCGTTAGCGCCCGCAAGAATTCAGCCTGATCGTCGGTGGTTCGGGAACACGCGAGTAATCGACCAGCAAAAACTTGCAGCTTTTAGGGAAGATATTCAGAAAGCAACCGCCGATCCCTACACGTAAGGATCACCAATGAACAGGAAGTGCTGTTCGACGTCCCGGTGTGTCCGCTTGCATGTGTCTATCTGTGCGTATCAATACTGCATCATGAGAATTATTTTCCATTTATGTAGGTGTCTGCTCTTGTTGTGTTGTCGGGGTGGTTTTATGTATCCAGAGTAGTTCTGAAACGGTCGAAGTTGCCAATGAGCCTTATAAAAGATCGAAATGTCGGAGGCAAGAAAGAAGCTGTTACTACCGGGGGACAGCTGCCGAAATTGAGTGGCGATGCCCTTGTCGCGCTCGAGCCTTTTGAAGGTGTTTTCGGGAGTAAAAAGACCCGTAAACGACCGCGTCTGCAGGCAGCTGACTTGACCACTTTGGCTACCCAGGTAAGCACCACCCATGTGTTTAGACAAGGACCCTGAACCATGGAGACATTGGAATACCGTGCCTCCACACAATACGGCTTGCCCGCTAGGAGCGGCCACATATGCATTTGAAAACTCCAGTTGGAGCTTTCCCAGGAAGGAAGCTCCTTCAATGTGGTTCGATGCAGGCTGCTGAACGAGAGGCTGCCTTTGAGAAATCAACTGCTTCTTCGAGTGGGGTAACAGACAGTGGTGGCGAGGGAGGTCCCGTAGAGTCAATCTACCAGAAGGGGACAAGCCGCAGGATATGGGGAGTGCGCTTTCTCAGTCCATTGGAATCATGCAGAAGTCTGTATCTCGCGCCCAGGCTTTTATGTAATTTTGTGCTTTCGTTACATTGATAGCGGCGCGGTGTATGCCTTTTTGTCCGGATTGTTTTTAGGAGTTGTACAAAGTCATTGATGCTTCTGACGTCCTCGTACAAGTCGTGGACGCACGCGACCCGATGGGAACACGGTGTGTGGCAGGAACCTCTTTGGTCAACTTAGGGTTTCGGCTGCTAAAATGAGGAGATTGCGCCCACCTGAAACTCCTCATTAGCTATTTAGGGTGGAAAAGGGGGGGGAGTAGAGGTGCTATGTGAAGAGGCCTTGTGAAGAACAGGACGAGTTGGCTTCGTGTACTGTACCTTTTCTCTTGAACGCGCCCGTTCAGTGCCTTGTTGGTATGGATCTGTTTAGCTTCTCACTCCTGCTGTGCTTGCTGCATGATGTTGTCCTCCGTGGCACCGCAGGTGCACCCGCCTTGAAAGATATCTGAAGGCGCAACGCTCGTCGAAGCACCTGGTGCTCGTCATAAACAAGGTATGGCAGTACATTAAATTTGGCATTCTTTGGGTACAACTTCGAGAGGCGGTGATTTCTGTTGTGATGCTGTTATGTTGGCAGGTGGATTTGGTTCCGCCGCGAGTAGCACGACACTGGTTACGGCAGCTCAGCAGGGAGATGCCAACCCTGCTCATGCAGGCCGACAAGAACAAGAAGAACATTGGCAGAAATCAACTGTTCCAGCTACTCAGGTGCGAAAGTCCGTAGGCATTGTTTCTCATGGTTCCAGCGAGGTGGCGATGTTGTGCCAAATCATTCTTATTTTTACATTTTGTTCATTCCTGCGTAGGCAATACGGGCAGCTGCTTTCAGATAGAAAGCATGTATCAATTGGGTTTTTTGGCTATCCAAATGTGGGGAAGAGTTCTATCATCAACTTCCTAAAGAGCAAGCAAGTTTGCAAAGCTGCCCCAATACCTGGGCAGGTCAGTGACATTTCTTGAGCTCATCTGCACATAAAGCTCACAGCAACTGCAACGGAGTTATGTGGATACACTTGTGCTCGTCCACGGATAAATGCAACACTGCAGTTGATGAAGTTCCATGCTCACCGAGTTGATGAAGTTCCAAGCTTACTGCCACTGTTTTCCAAAACCTTCACCACAGACTGCGAACGGGCAGTATATCCATAGCAAGGTTGTACATCGTTCCAGCGTACAAATATAATTTTGCAGCGTCCTTTCTTTACGAAGTAGCTGCCATATTTGGATATGTGCTTCAGACCCGAGTGTGGCAATACGTGGCTCTAACTTCCAAGCTCTACCTCATTGATTGCCCGGGCATTGTTCCCATCAGTAGCGATGCAGGCAATGACACAGATAAGGTGCATTTCCCGCTCTTGTCTGCCTACTTAGTTACACGCATTGCCGCACGCAGACTTTGCAGGAGAGTGGGGATCCTATTTGCGTGCATTAGTGGCAGTGTCGAAATTATAATTAATCTCGTCTGTCACATCCAACGACGGTGGCTTCTTCAACTCTACTTTCGTTTCAGGTTATGCGAGGTGTCGTTCGGCCCGAAAGGATCAATGCCCCTGAGGAGCACATTGGAACCGTATTAGAGCGAGTCAAGAGGTGGGCTCCTCTTTTCATTCACCCAAATAACCGAACGTAGCCCCGAGAACAACCATTTGCCATTATAAGGGAGCGAGTCTGTGCTTGGTGGTCCTGCAGGGAAGCTGTGATAACACGCTATGGCTTAGATCAAAGCACGACTTGGGAAGATGCTGAGGAATTTCTTGCCCTTTTGGCTGTTCGGCTTGGAAAACTGAAGAGGGGTGGGGAGCCGGATATTTCTACTGCCGCTCGCATAAGTAAGCCCCACTTATTCATAATGCCATCTTAACGACTCCCTTCAACGTCAGAGCCTGAACTATTTGCTGGAGATCATCTGCGGGTTTGTGTATTTTGATGTAGTGCTGTACGACCTCCAACGAGGCAAGCTGCCTTACTACGTCCTTCCCCCCGGTATGGCGAGTGAAGCTGCAGGCGTAGTTCTCGACGACAGCGAAGTCCAGCTAAACGGAGCATTGGCTTTTCCGGAAGGAATTTCGCCTGTTCTAACTGATGTGACCCACAAATCTAGCAAGCACGATGAAGAAGAACTCAGCATATTGGGGGATGACCGCGGGACTCGAGAGAAGAAGAGCAACGAAACCGTAGAGACCGATGCCGCCGTGCTTGAGCCACATTCTTCAGAATTCGTCTGTGGTCCTAACAAGCGGGCTAAAACCATGAGCTCCACCTGTGGATGAGTGTTGTTTCTCTTATGTTGTCTCCATGGAATGCGCCTGCTGATTCATATTGATTTAGGATGGTGCTGCGGTTCCGCAAAGCCAGCATGCATTCAGTGGCATTCTATCGCTGGGTGGATGCACGACAAATATTTCAACCGTTTAAGCATGTCAGTACTCAGTGGAACGCCTAGCTGTTCCAGGAGGCGAACGGGCGAAAACCCAAACTAAACTGTGTAACCCGCTGGCTCAGGGGAGACAGTGGTTAACTTCAAATACATAGATTCTGTAGAAGTCCGCGCCATTCCCTACAGCAACGGTAGCAGCAGAAACGGAAAAAAAAAACCGTCAGTGATTCCTGCAGAATCTGAATTTTGCTCGCCACTAGACGGCGGGAACTGGGAAGCGCTTCTGCACCTCTAGTGGTCTGGTGCAAGCACCCTTGCACCATCGGGTGTACCC
This sequence comes from Eimeria sp. OTU-X, assembly GCA_904066255.1. Taxonomy (NCBI): domain Eukaryota; phylum Apicomplexa; class Conoidasida; order Eucoccidiorida; family Eimeriidae; genus Eimeria; species Eimeria sp. OTU-X. The sequence continues at coordinate 52,627 of CAJFCX010000034.1, read as the reverse complement.
ACCACATGCAAGCAGTGTGACAATGCGCAAAGCAAACGTCTCGGAAGCACGGAAGCTGCAGCAGTGATAGAAGAAAGTAACTAAATCCATCTTGGCCATGGAGTTGGCCGAAGTCATGCCAATATTGCACAAGGGAGTGGTGCAAGCTGCGGCAAGTTGCCATCTTTGCAAGGCTGGTGTGCTTGCAGCTGCTGAACACAAATATGCACAGTACTGCAAGCCACGTGGGTACCTCTTCCGCACATTTACCCTTAACCTGGTAGTCCGTGCCGCAACAGCAGTCGGGCCACTACGTTTCTGGCACTGCCGACTCTGCAGCGGCTGCATGGCCATTTTCACGTTCTTGTGAAACCGGGCATCTCCGGTGTATCCACCACATGCGAGCCAAGACGACATACATTAGCAGCAGAAGGCCAATCATCGGCAGCTGGACAACATACATCCCCTTTGGGCCTAAGCCAACTGTCAGATGGAACAGTGGACTGCATAGGAGAGAGAGCAGGCCGCCGATCAGCTGTACAGTGCCAATAAGGCGGCCGAAAAACTTGGCTGGGAAGTTTTCTTCAATGTATACAAACACTTGGGAAACGAATAACGACATATACACCACGAAACACAATACGGAAACAATGCCGGTCGCCACTGTTTGCTTCAAGCTAAATGAATATGCCAGTACACCTGCCGAATTCACTATTCCCATAACGGCTAAAATACCAATCGCCTCCGAAAGTTTGCCCAGAATGATGCACGGAATAAAAGAGAAAGGCAATGCATTTCCTAGGAATTTCAGAGCAGTGGCTTCAAGGATACGGTCATGGGCCTCTTGGTAGAATGACGTAATCCACCCAACCGCAGTGAAGTATGTAACAACGAGCAGATAGTTCTCCGAGAACAGGGTCTGCTTGAATGTTTGACATGCCAGTGCTCCTGTGGTCGTCTGCTGATGCTTCACTGCATTCGAAGAGGACCGGTCTGCTGGTGAGTTCAACTCTCCTGTTTCTTGTTTCGAGAGGTGAGGGCTCTGAGACAATGCTTGCTGGTCCGTCTGTGCAGATCCTTGGCTCATTGTAAGATCATCTTCGATGACCTTGAATGCTTTCAGAGGCATCGAAAAGGCATCGACGAGCAAAAACAGGCAAGGGCCAAAACCGACATACCACCAACACCCTGAAATGCCATTGTTGGTGAGATAAGAATTCAAGATCAAGGGAATTGCAAAAGAAGCAGACGACGCAGAACCAATCAATGTTATTACAGTAGCTGCAGCACCGGGGAAGAGCCGGGTTATGAGCAAAGTGGGCAGGAATGCAGTGTCTGCCCCCAAACACAGAAAGATGAAGCCCAAATATACGCGCTCGTTTGATTCCTCTGTCAGTGTAGAGATTAGAGACCACGCGATTATGTGGAAGCATTGACCAATCATGGATGTGATCTTGGGACCCAACGTGTCCATCATGGCTCCAGCAACTGCACTCATTGTGCAGTGCGTCGCCAATGTGATGACAAATAAACTCTGCACCGACGCATCCTGCTTGTCGCATATGTATTTGTTGCCGAATTGCCTTTGGTCGTCTACGAATGACCCGTTCTCATCGATGTCACACTTGAAACTGAAAACCCCCGCCCGCAACAGCATTGCAGAGAGAGGGGCCCATCCAAAGTACACGCACCCTGTCACAAACGTCTGGACAACGTAGAGGAAGAGTAGAGCGTATCTGTTCAAGTTGAAGGGAGTGTCCTGTTGAGCTCCAGGGAGATCGCCGCGTGGCAACGTACTCCGCAATGCGAGCAGTAGCTTTTGATGCCATGAAACATTGTGTTCCTTATCAGTTCCCATTATTCGCCTATCTTATATTATCCTGTTCGACCCTCACTAGCTCCAACAATCTCGCGCACGGAACTGGAGCAAGCAGACGTTTTCCTTGAGCAAGTAGAATGCGTGCTGCCCAAATCAGCCCACCGCTACGCAGATCCCACGAGAAGCTCCGCGAAGAAAGACTTAAGGGTGAAGTAGAAGGCTGCAATGTGTTGTCGGGATGCTTCAGGAATGCTGCACTCAACTAGCCTAAGATCCGTCGGACGATGATGGCTATGTGGGGTGAGACCGGGTGGGTGCCGGGCAAGAAAACGGGGGATCACTAATGTTTAGTGACTCAGCATTGCGCAGAATAGCTTTGAAGACCGAATTCTGCTATTAATTTGGCAGTTTGTAATTTGTTGTTGTCAGGCCGTGTAGGGGTCAGTCCATGAAGTGTATGCAGTCCTAACGCAATGATGAAGCTTGCCAGCGACAGAAAGAGCAGAAACTACCCCCCCTGCATGCCTATGGATATATCTATAAAATGTAGAGGATAGTTTTTTTTCATTTTTGCGAATCTAGGTTGCAAGGCCGTAGGGTGAGCGTTCAAGTACTAGCAGATCATTTCGGCTGGACGACCCATCTGTATAGCGACGTCTGCGCGAAGTTGTCAAGTCTATCCGGCCTAAGCCAAAGGGCGCTAACTTAGCCCAAATTGGTAGCATATAGGCAAGCACTGTGCCTGTAGGCAAGCACAAGCCTTCAACAATTGCCTTCAATGCAGCATAATTTGCATTTTTTAATGTGTAGCTTGGGTCCCCGATCTTATCGGAGGGGTGTTGTGAGTTGTAGTGGAGCTAAAGTGTTCAGGATGATATTCAGTAAGAAGCAGCTGACCTACGTCCCCAGTCTCCTGGCGCCCCGAGCTCATTCACCTGGAGTTGCTGGCGAGGAGGCTGTAGAATACATTGTCTGCCCAATTGGTATGTCAGCTTGAGGTTGGCATATGAACGCTTATCCAGCCCAACTAGACAAATGGTTCGCAAACAAAAGTTCTCATCAGTAGCATGAAGTGTCCTTCCATGCAGTCATGTATGCTCGTTTGTGCTTGAATTTGCTGCTAACATGTACGTTGATTTGCATCGCTGGGCAGTGCAATTCATGGCAGGCCACCTCCTCTCCTGCAGATCCAGACGCTTGAGCTCCTTCTCGCATGATTATTGGAGACTGTGGAGAGATACGAGCTGGTTTTAAGGAACTAGTACCCTATGTTTTTTATCTCCAGTGCTGAACAGCCACAGTGGTTCTTGGATAAGGTTAATGACCCGTGTTCAACAAGCTGCCTTCCACTAGTTGCAACGCACCTTGCTAAGACTGAAGGTGCAGGATAGCCCCACATTAAGAACAAATAAACATTCTTGGCTGTGCGCATGATCACTATAGACCACTGTTGAAAACTTTTGCTTACCTACCGTTTGACTACTAGGTTCTGGTAAATGTTAACGCGTCAACTGCAGCCATGTTTACCAACATCGGAGACACTACCACGCATCTGCCTCTGCCACATTGGCACAAACCGCACACACCATCGTGAACCCTTGTCGCCCATGAATATGCTTGTGGCTGTTGGTGATTCGGGGCGGCCGTCGGCCGTTTTTGTTGCTCCTCGCAGGCTTTCCAGCTCTTTACCGCCCCCATATTCTAGCCAACTGGAGGCAGGCTGAAGATGCTGAAGAGATGGTGTTGCACCGGTTGCTCAGAAGGCCGCTTGTGGATCTGCAAAACACATTTAACACAGTTGGGCTTTTTTCTTTGATACAGTTGGCTGTGATTGCCGACATAGCCTCCGCGGTTCTTCTGGCTAAGGATGGCAAACCACAATCAATCGTGAGGTCGTCTTGTTCAAGTAAGCAACGAGCCTCGGGAACACTCTGGAAGCACTAGCCGGCGTATTATGATGGCCACACAAGAGAACCTGGCGTACGCAGGGTTGAAAGAAGCCTGCTGTTGCCGGAGTAAGGAATTACAGCAAGAAGAATAGTTGGAACGTCGAAGTACATCGAATGATATATATTCGAGCCACAGGATTAATGAAGCATCGACGGTTACTGGACAGGCAGAAGAAATCAAAGCTTAAGCAGCGTTTTTCAAGCCCACGTTGGCAGAAGTTGCCGGCGAGTCAAGGATTACGTACAGATATTCAAGAGGGACTGCTCCAGCCAGGCGATTCTCAACCGCCCATTCAGGGAAAAGCAGCCGTCGTCCTACAAATGTACTGTAGGATTGGGGGCTTGCTTGGTGTTTGCCGTCGATGGACTGTGGCACAACTGTTTGGGATTTCACTTGTGGCCCATTGCCTCAGTCCTGCTGACTGGTTGCAGATAGAGTTCGGGGATATTTACCTGCTTTCCTCAGTCGTCTTAAAAAATCGGTAATAATGGCATGATGAGATTTCCGAGTTGGTGGTAAGTGGGCAATGTAGTCACGGGGACTATCGGCGAAATAACCTACCCAACGTACACCGAACTTCTTTGGATGCTCCATCTCCTTCTCACCGTGGAGGCCGGAAAACTCATCAACATCAAATCGCCTGTCTGTAAAGTAATTGCTGAACGTCGTTTGACGTAGTGTTTAGCTTAGAATTCCTGTGCTTTCCTTCTCCATTCCCGTGCTGCTGTGAGTTGCATGGGGAAATCTCAAGGGGCGGCTGGCTTCCGACGGCCAGGCCTAACATCGCGTTGGCCAACGTGCCTTGGTATAGAGTAGGGAGTGAAGGATAACGAAGAGTGAAAGAGTGAGCTGCTGCATTGTAAACCCATTCCGCATACGGGAAGAAATCAGTCCTCTGTTAGAAATTAAGCTGGGTATGTAATCAAAACAGCAAGCTGTTGGTGAGCTCAGCTTACCCGCCTGCCTCTATATGGCTTGCGGTGGTCACATTCTAGTCGTTCTTAAGGCGGCTCCTTAATTTGCGCCAGTATGAGCCAATGAGAATCGGATCGCTGGCACTTATGACACATTCCGGTTAACTGTGAGGTTCACAAAGATGATTGGTGAAAAGTTGGGTGACTATCTCTGCTGTTCCTGAAGTATAGCAGGGGATGAAATGGGCATTCTTGCTTAGCCAAACCATTACGATCTAGATGATATCCTCGCCTCCGACTGCTGATAAGCCTGATATGACATCCACTGTAATGTCCTTCCACATCTGTTCTGGGACCAAACCGCCTTGCAAGATCCCGGGTTTGATAGTGCTCTTTAGGTGTGTGTGAAGGCATTTGGAGCAGGTGAAGACAAACTGATCCACTGAAGAACGCTTCCGAAGCGACCGACAGGCCCTCGCCACGTACTCCCCTACTCTGATGACACCTCCGTGGGCCGTAAAAGCAGCACCATGCATTTAAAGTAAAACTTCTGTGTGGAACTTCGAACACGATACCGTGCCAAGACTTACCAGTAAACGTTTGGAGTTTACTTGCGAAGACCACAGTTTTGGAGAATTTGTTCCAGTTTAGACCCGAAGAATAGCTGAGTTTCCATGTGCATTAAATAACAATGACCTACCAGCAGGCCCACATGCTGGGTGGAGAATGCACTATATTGGACTCATCCATGGTGCAGCTGTATCTTAGCAGTTAGCCGGTTTGCCTCTAGATTAACTCTTCAATGTGTGGAAACCTTGGAACAAAGTTAGGGCTGGAGGACTCTCACTACTATTGGAGGATACAGGGGGATGCCGTTACTCTAGATGGCCCACGAAATCTACCAGGAACTGAAGTCTTCCCCCGTCTTGTCCCTCGCAAGAGCCTTCTGATTAGTCTAGATGCATCTTGCGTGGCTTCTAGATGTCGAGTCGCATAAAGCAAAGCCTTCAACACCTCAGCACCTGCACTTCGCAACTAACGATTTGTAGAGCTGGCGTCAGGCGGGCTTTCAGCAACATCTGGTCAGAGAACTCCACATCTACTTCGTAACAAAACATACGCCCCTAGCCAGCATGAACGGGGTTTGTCTAGCTCCCTTAGCTTCCGTACTCTGTTGTATTTTTACCGTTTCAGTTAACTATTACGTTTCCTAGGGGAGGAATTGAAGTAGCAAATGCACTGGTGAAGTGCATTTGAAGTTAGGGAGGGTGGGCGTAAACAATCTAAACCACTGTAACGATCCTTACCTCAAAAGGCCTACTTCCTAGTCTCTAACTAGGGACAACATAGAAGAGCCCGAACATCTGGCTGACAGCCTACCCTATACAAGGTAAAAGTGTTTCACTCCATCAGGAGTTTTAGGTTGTAAACATAAGCACTGGTGCCGTAGCTCACGAGCATGGTAAAACGGGAACGACAAACTTGAAGCATTCAAGAACAGAACACTAAAGCGGCATGCCACAGCTTCTGCTCAGTGAGGGCCATCACCTTGGAAACAAAACATCGGCCTCCCTCTAAGAAGAAGAGTAATTATAGATCTTAAATACCCAAGGACGGTTAGCTCCTTTCCCAGACAGAAGGTCCCGATACTGCAGGGAGTCAATGGGTGTGTACAACATGGTCTGTCTGATGCTAGTCATTCTACTTGAATGCAGATTGGATACTGTCAACCTATTGAGCTTTTGATATTTTCCTAAGATACTGTGTTTGTGTACGGAAAGAGGGGGTCGTGGGTTTGCTTGCAATGTGGGGTTGCCTAGCACCTGTAATTGCACCCCGAACTGCTGCAGCTGTAGCCTCCACTTCGCACCGGCCTCACGACCATGTGAAGCCGTTAACACAAAAAATTGAAGGCAAATTAAGGCTTACTTGGTTTATGGAAGTTCCCATTTCTAGTATGCTGAGCCATTTGTAGCTCGCGACGGTCCACCGCTGTGGCGGACGACTCTCTGTGTGCACGCGGTTCCGTATGTGGCCCGGCAGAGGAAAAGCGATTTCCTCCACCAGACACAGGCTCATTTTTCAGGAACATGATAAGCAGATTGATACATACATAGCAGGGAAATTTTAAGAGAAAGCACCGGCACCAGCGCCCTGGGCGGTCCCCTTCGAGTCATGAATATGAGCTCTCCCTTCCACTGAAACATTAATGCATTTAATGTATTGAAGCATATGGAAAAGCTAAATGTTTAAATAAATGTTATATTGTGTACAGGCGCCGGTGAACCAAGAGACAAGCTGGCAGGCGGCAGAATCAGCATGCCATGGACAGATGTCAGTTTGGCTGCTTCGTTGAGTCCCATGTCTTGGATCGACCGTGGAAGCCTCCTTCAAGCTCATATCTCAAAGAGAATGTCTCTATGTAAATGTTATGATATGTTCGGCGGGTCGTTGAAATCTTTCCCAGTGCAGGCAAGGCCAGTTCACCTCGGGGCTGGAGCGGACCAAATCCGCACAATCCATTTCTGAGTCATTAGGGATCATTAGGCTACTTCCTGAACTCTTTTTTCGAAACAGTATGGATTCGCGAAAGTAGTGGAGCCCTTTCTCTTTCGTGTCTTCGAGAGCTCAGTGGCCGGGTGCCTGTGGACCGCAGCAGAGGTCGTCGGTGACCAACTAAGGATTGATTGATTCCGCTCAGCTGAAAGGCGTCTCCTCTCTTTGAAAGTTGAACATATTTTTTTTTAGCTTTACCCAATCTCGAAAACTAGTCTTATTCTTGTCATTCCCTGCAGAAACCCCTTGCGGTCGGGGCTCTTGCGGCGCGCGGTCACTGAACGGGCCAAGTTCGACACAATCGCAGTTGCTGTTCGCTGAATAGCTACTGCTGGGCGTTAAGTCTTGCAAGCGTTTTGTTTCCCTCCATGATGCGCTAGTACAGATCTCTTGTGTTTGTCCTTGCCTCCCTTCCAACTGAGGAGGCGGGTCCTTGCTGGTTGGTATCATCCTGAGAGTGATCTTGGTGAGCATCGCACGCAGTAAGGGCCACGCCGGAAGATGTTTGTATCGCCATTGCCTCGAGATTCGGACATCCCTTCCGTCACACCCACCGGCCAAACGGTGCTTGTAGCTAATGCGCCGGAGTCTCCGCAGCGCGAAGCTGAACAACGCCGAAGTTTCAAGAAGTATCCTGGGGGGAAACTCTGTGGAAAAGCCACTCTTGGTGAAAATACAGGAAGCCAGTGGCGTCAAGGAGCCAGCGTGTCTTCAGTGCAACGACTGGGATCAGTCGATCCTGAAAACGGGGACGTGAACCTGACTGCCAGCTTAGAGACTTTCATTGCGGGCGTCCAAGGGCAGCAGACAAAGACTCATCCGGTCTCCGTAATACCCCATAGTTCCCAATTCGAAAACGGAGGCGGAATAGGAGAAATACGCATAGATTCTGCTAATAACTTGCACAGTAGCAGAGAGGGCGAAACTCGTGAAGGACGAGCTGTTAGTACCATGGATGACTACGGGCGCTCTAGCTACGCGCAGTCTGCATTTGGCTCTGTCTTCCCAGAGGCTTACGCAAAACCCTATGCTGTAACTGGGGGAGGTGGACCTTCAGCAATGCCAGCCTCTAGCTCGTACCAGGTAGTGCTTTCGGACGGCACTTCCTACCCATCTGCAGTATTTCCTGCTGGTGAGCAGATGAAGACATTCTTCAGTATGCATGCCTCGTGTATTCCCAGCTCATGCGGACTTGTTGCAGATGCTTTTAAATAGCAAGCTTCTTGGTGTTCCTGTGTTCAGCCAGCGGACGGGACGCTGCACGGAGCTCGTTTCCTCAGGCTGCAACACCCCAGAACTATTCCTCTCCCGCGCATGTTGCCGCAGAGATCCCATCATTTCCCTACACAGAAAGTACAGTTCCATGATATCCACGTTTTCCAGACTTAGTCACAGGAAATCACTGTGTCTGTAGAGCGGTCGAATGGCTTGAAGTGTGTTGCTTCTCTCTGGGGACGGCAGTGTGTGTTCTGTGCCGCAAACTTCTTGTTCTTTGTGCACAGCAATTCACTACGCGGAGCCGGCGACGACTGTATCCCCAGTGGCTGGTGGAACAACGAACTACTACACGTCCTGTGAGCGTAAATTGCTAGCTACACCGGACGCGTTGCGTGTGCATTAGTTTGTTATCACATGTGGTACGATTTAGTGCACACCGTTTCACGTGTATGCTGATCAGAAGCTCGAATCCGTGATTGATACTCTCTGCCCCTTGTCCCTTGTCCCAGACTACCGCCGCCAGTTCCCCGCCTCACCAATTGTGGCAGACTCTGCATTGGTAGGAGACGATGGCGTGCCTGCGGTCTCTTTGCCTCACGAGAAATACCGTATAAGGGATCCAGTCCATGCAACTTCGGATCAGAAATTTCCAACTGATGAGCAAGCTGAGCGATCCACTATTACCAGCTTAACCGAGCCAATGTTGTTGGTGGATGGAGTCATGGGTCTCCCGCTTAGAGGACAGGCTCCCTCAGATCGTGGAACATCCCTTCTGAGCAATCCACTTGCTCACGGAAGGGACAGTAGGCATTTTACGGCAAAGAAAAAGCTGCTGGTGAGGACACTATGTAGAGTCCTGGGACAGCGCTGAAGAACCAGTCTTGCGGCCATTATAGAGATTGCACCCGCCATTCTTGGATTGCTGCGTACTTTTTCAGCCTCGGCCCATGCAGCTCATCCACGTGAATCGATGGGACGGCAAGGAAGTCCTAACTGTTGGTCAGGCAATCTTCTTAGCAACCCCACTAATCCCTTTGGTGGCGATGGATCAGAGGCATTGTCCTGCCTGCTTATCTGTGTTTGCGTCGTTCAATGACGTCAAGAAACTGTGGTTTATTTTGCGTTTTCAGACGAAGGGGCACGCCGGTGGCTGTCGGAACTGACAACGAGATCCGTTGCCGTTATTTCTATATGCGGGGAACTTCAGACTGGAAAGTCTGGACTTGCAAACCTCTTGCTGGACGAGTAGGTAGTGGGCCTATCTCTAGTGCTTGTTTTGTGTGTAGAGAGACCTGGACACATTTTTGGCCATAGGCTTCCTGTTCACGTCGCACTCTTTGCAACAAAAGGTGACACTATGCGACCTGTTTTTTTTTTCAGCGACGTGATGTCCAGTACGGTTGGCTTCGCCGTCGGATCATCTACGGCATCTCCGGCGATGCATAAAGGTTCACGCTTCGTTCAACGAGCCGAGTCTGATGGCAAGACTGAAGGAGTTTGGGTATCGGCTATCGAGGCAGAGGGCGACAAAGACAATTTGGTGTACCTCGTCCTTGACTTTGAAGGAATCGGGTCAGTAGAGAGTGTCATTTATGCACCATATTACCTGGAGTTGTTGACGAAGAGGAGACTGAACTTACAGTGTAGGGATAGCTGGAAATAACACCACCACCTCGTGTGCGTGTTCTTCATTGTCCCAGGAGCAGGAGGAAAACTGTGGAGCACGATCAGCGTTTATTCACCCTTGCTTTGCTTGTCTCCCACTTTCTGGTGTTTGTTACAAGGGGAGCTGTAGACAGCGACACCCTTTTCAGCCTGGCCTCAGTGAGCTCGCCAATACCCAAACACACGACCCCATCCCCATGGTTGTTTCAGCCATGCTTTGTGGATTTCCGCATACCAAGTCCCATATTCTAACTAACACCGTATATCGTCAGTTTCCAACTGTACGCCCTTCGTGTGAGCCTTTTGTAGGCGTCAGCATGGACGCAACGCCTGCGAGTGACCCACGTAGGAGGCGTAGATAGGCCCGACCAGAAACCGCCAACTCCAACTCATGTTGGTCCACCCACATCTCCCAGTCCGAAAGGCAAGGCAGAAGCGGCGCCTGTGACTTCGAAGCCTGGCATGAGTCCGTCAATATTCTGCCCATCAATCTAGAAATTCACGTTTGTTACGTATGCACAAGTTTAAGTCGCATATTCCTATTGTCTGTGGCTGTGGTATGATGAACTGGCAGTTTCTCATTCTCCGAACAACTGGAGGGCCCCTGCGTTGTTGTGGGTGATTCAAGACTTTAACATGTCCATGGTAGATGAACAGCAAAACCCTTTAACAGCCGGTGATTATCTGGAAGCTCTGCTGAGCCTTACTCTCAGTAGGGACACTCAGAATCTCAGCAAGTTGGCTCAAGGGTTGGAGAATTCTCAGATTCGTATGGCACGCCAGGAGGTATCGGATCTGTTCGATGATCGCGACTGTGTCACTCTGCCATCCCCACTTGGCCAATATGTACCGTACCAGCAGCAGGCATCCTCCGGCCAGACTCAAGGAAGGGCTCTGGAGGCAGTCAGCGTCTCTGAATTTGTACCCCTCTACCAACGACGTCTTGCTCAGCTGCGCTCCCGCGTTTTTCGCGATTGCAAAGGGAGGGCTATGGATGGAATTGCACTGACAGGCATCTCACTTACAAGAATCCTGGAGAAACTCGTCGAAGGAATTAATGCTGGGGAGGTTCCAGAGAGTGTTCGTCTCCTGGGTTCCATTCAGCATGACGAATGCAGGCGTTGGAAGCAAGTGTGCGAAGACGCATTTACAAAAGAGCTTAGGGACACATTCCAAGCAAAACTACCCGTGCCGACAAAAGAATTGCAAGACGGAGCAGAACAGTTGCAACGCAAGTATTCGGAGCATTTCAAGATCCACGCAATCGGTTAGTCGGCAGCGTGGCAACCGCCGTTCGACGTACTTGACCAGCCTTGCAAATATCCCAGATTATTCGTCTAAATTTTTTTTCTGGAGCGTCTAGAGGGTGCTGGAAAACAAGCACGCGTGTTTGGCCGAGTCCAATGTTTTCTGGGGTTCAGGTGACGATGAAATTCTTCGTCACTACAAGGCGCAGTTAAAGGAGAAGCTTCGCCGAATTACTGAACGGGCGCTAGAGGAGAACGAGGTGAGTAGGATCACTCTGCGTAGCTGGCACATTCTCCTCTTTCGTGGGCTACTGCTACTGGTGCTCCACAGAATATATTGGCTCCTTCGCTAGACGGTTCTATATGCAAGTTACAAGCTAGTTGTCTCAAGTATTAACTTTGTGACGTAGTCTGTTTCGCCTCCTCTAACGATTCTTCACGCGGACCGTCCCGAGTGCTATGGCTCACAGAGAAGTTTGGCACGTTCTGATGTTTAGTCATGGCGCAAGAACTGCGGATTGTCTTCAGAGACACGCCGAGTGGAAGTGCAGACAGAAGGCAAAACTCCTCAGTGACAAGCTTGGCATAGATCAGAAAATAAACGGGAAGTTGTACATGGATCTACAAGCGCTCAATGACGACCTCGCTCTACTACGCCAGGAGTAAGTCCCCAGCACTGTCAGGATTGTACCCCTACTCGGGATTCTTTGCTCACCGTAGAGCTGGCTGAGGCCCGCTTTACGCTCCGTCCATTGATTGGTATGTGGTACAGGTACAATGCGGAGGCACGGGGCCCACAGCATGTTCACCAACGCGTCCTTAACGACTACATGGATCAGCTGTTGTCTAAGGGTGCAAAAGCCGTTGCCGATGCCTTGAAAGATTTGGCCCGTGACTCAGAGGTACGGCTATTGCTGTTGTTTGGCATCGGCTATACCTTGCTGCTGCCGGTGATACGTTCATATACCTGTTAGGTTTGTGATTGTTCATGCACAATTGTTTTCGCCATTGACGCCTCAAAACTCCGATTGTTGCCGCCATGTTTGTACGCTGTGTGCAGCGCACCGCTGCTCTGCTGCACCAGAAAACGATGGATGCCGAACGGAAGAGTGATAAGGCAGTGAAGCTTGAACAGGAGTTACAGAATAAGGACTTGTAAGGCAGTGTGGAGATATCTTCTAGATATGAGCTCTTATCGTATTTCGAAGCAAATGCCCAGACTGTATCGTGTAGGTGTCTAGGAAATGATTTGTGTGGTTGCGTCTGTTCAGTGAAGCTGAGCAGCTCCGCCGTGAGCTTGAGGATGAGCGTGAGCAGCAGACTCTTCAAGAAGAACGCCATAGACAGTAAGCCACAAGGTGACTTACATAATCTCCACTTGTTGGATGTGTTCCGCACGCCGGTCAAAAGAAGTGGTGCTCCCATCGTGCGCAGCCCTAGGTAGCCCATATAATTGGCCTGTGTTACTTTGGTGCCAGGGAGACTAAGGAACTGCGTCGTGAATTGGCAGAACAGCGCGAAACCAACCAGCGGCTGAGCGCCCTCTACCACTCACGTGTAATGGATGAAGATGATGGATACCGTTTTGGCGTGAGACGGAGCAAGCACAGCGCCGTTGGCCTAAATGATCAGCCCCGTTGCTTTGGCAACAAGTGCACAGTCATGTAAATTGAAGAACGATATTCCAAGTTGACCGTTGGTGATGAAAGCGATGTAACCTTCAGTCCCCATTCAGCGACTAGGACGCCTGAATTAATGCTGTTTTGACTAAGTACAACTTCCACTTTGACTTTGGCTTTAGCTTCACATCAGTGGAAAAGGGTCAGCGCGGTGCGCATTCACCCTTGACTCGATATTTTGCCTCTCTGCTGTACTTGTTAGAGGTGCTATTTTAAAGACTTCTTGGTGTGCATGTATCGTGGAAAAGTGCCAGCTATCTGAAACATATATGAGTGACAGTCTGACATTCACTGTTGCAATATATCTGGAAACAACGGAAAGCAGTGTGCCCCATCGTATCCTTCCTTCAGAGTGACTCTGCTGTAAAAGCATTTTTGAATGGGGCATGCAAGTGTGTGTACTACAATCCAGGACTTCGCATTATTTACCTTGTGTTCGTTAAGTTCGTATTTTGTCCGTTTTTCCGTATCTGAGCGCAATCTGCATATGTTTAATTGGTGAACTGGCTCATCGGAGGCTGTATGCGTACCGCTTGATCAACGAAAAGTCTTCGTGACTGAAACTACTGGGGGAGGCCACTAAGAAAAGAAAAACAGAATTTTTCTTGTAAGGCCTAGCAAAAAGTGGCATCAGCTAAAGCTGTGACGGCTCCAACCCGCCGACAACCCCACAGGGCACTGCCAACCCGTAGAGGAGTCCTCTGTATATACACGCTGCACAGTTTTACAGAGAATCCTCTGTCTGCCACTCGAGTGCCTCATCATTGTTGATAATCTGAGCGTGTGGGGGGTTCGGTGCCCTTGTATGTCCTGGATACAACGGGCGTGCACGGCAGATTGCTTCGGTGGAGGTTTTGGTAAAATGCTAGACGCTGGTCAAAGTTTGCATGCGCATATACGTTGCCTGTTGCCATGGCGTATGACTGCTGTGCCATGCTGTTGACTTGGGCCTGCTCAACACGCATTTGGTCTTCATTCATGAATGCAGCGGTGGCATATGCCGTGCCTCCTACGAGTTCAGTGGTTCCCTGGGTTTTCTCTTCGTACCTCTGAGTCCACAGCCATTTGAAACGTGAAACAGTCCATAGCATATCACTAGAACAGCAAATAGTACGAATACAAGGGAAGCATTACAAGCTACTCATCAACGGACTTCAGGGGCGTGTGGTTGGGAGCAGTAGTATCCAAAGCCAAATCTATGGGGAAGGTGGTAGGGCTCGGTTGCTTACGGGCATGCAGTACTGCATCAAGCCGCAGCCAGCAGGATCTATGCATTCAGCAGCGGCTTCACCGCACTGTGCAGCTGCTGAAGAATCCATAGGGCAACCTTGGTTGCAAAGAAGATCTTCAGGGTTCAGACACTTATATTGCCCGACCCACATCTTTGGCTTGTCTTTGTTCGGGTAGAATATGTACGTCCCATGACCATTTCCAGATTGATCTAACAGGGGCACAGAAAGTAACTGCAAGATGGAAGAGGATTCTACCGGCATTCAGCCAGCCAAATGAAGTAGTGGAGTGCCCTGTAGGATCAGGGAGGATCTGAAGAACGCTTACTGGAGAAGTCGAATGAACGCGTCTGATCTAAGAGCCGCTTCGGGAAGTCGGGGTCCTCAGGAAGTTCTGCATCGCCCTGAACCACATTGTCAAACGCATACTGAAGGTGGTCTTATCGTGGAACGCATAAAAGTCCCATAGCTAGCACCACGTAAGGAACCAATTCCTGCCAGTGCTGCGCATACAGGTCATCGAGCATCACGTATAGGACCAATGTTGAAGCCTTAGTTTTCCTCCGGGAAAAAAAACAAGGAACTCCAGCTGGTTTTCGCAAAATTACACAATATTCCGTAGTAGCATCGTGCCCATACTGCAAAGACGAGCGCTGCCGCCCGCAGCGGTGAAACCCAGCAACGCTCTTGCCAGAGTGCATGCCACCTACTTAGTAATGGTAATTGAGACTAACATAAAAAGCCTCTGCTCGCCTACGCTGTGGGAATACTGAGTGGCAACACCAACAATAGTCCAACACTTCAGCACACAAACCGCTAGCGGCAAAACCTGGGTTTGCAGTTTGCACGCGGTACAATCTGCATCTGCAACCTGAACCTGCAAGTTTTAAGATGCTCCTTTCATAGTAGGCAGAAGTTTTCTCACCTCTCTGTAGGTTTTGACGTATGTGTGGCACTGAAGGTCCTTGGTGGCAATGCGCTTCGTTTTGTCGTCGGCGCTCGCGGTGTTCCCCATCCTGCACGCTGTCGGTGCCTCAGCTGGAATGGATTTTCCGAAAAATGAACAAGCTAAAATGGGAGAAGCTTTTTCTCAGGGGTCTCAGGAAGGGTGGGGATCACAAGAACTGCTACGTTGTAACTCGGAGGCAGCCAGCTCAGGTCGATGCCGGCCAATCACCTCGCCGCACTGCAGGCAGGCAATGAGGACTACTGCTCTCTTATAAGATTTTTCAGATTATATTATCATTAAGAATTGCCAGCATTGAGAGAAAGAAACCTTTCGAGGGAACTCATTGGGACGGAAATGAAGAAGGTCGTCAATCGTGACACGCGACAGACCTGCTGTCGGCTGACCTTAGCCGTGACCAGCACGTCCCTTTGGTGGGCATGGCAAAACGAAGTCACTCCCTTAGTTCCAGACGTCTAATTTTTATCCAAAACCACTTCTCCAGCAAATTATGGTCAAGCCTTCAAGTTAAAAAGGTCGTTAGAATGTCAGTTCGCACCATCCATCTGCATTAGAGGCTCGGCTGTACGGCACTGCGTTTATCGCCGGAGGGGACACAATGGGTGTGCATGCCTGCAGGCATCATTCAGTGGTAAACAATATAAAGAGTTAAATGAATATAACCACCTGCCAAGTAGTGAAGTGGTGGGACCATCTTCCTGAATTTATCTCCGTTTTGTGCAGTCGCGCTAGTTGGCAACCCTGCAGCCTGTAGCCCAAGTCCGACAGAAGAAGCCCTATGCATGCTTCTTATGCTAGTGATTTATGAACAATGAGCCGAAATTACTGCTGTGTGGGTCAAGCTAACTATGCTTTCTGCTTTGCTGCTCGCCACTTGAGTGCGGCCCAGGATATCAGTAATACTCCCTGCTTTCGGAGGAAAACCTAATGGAAAAGCTTGCCTACTTTGCATGAGAAGTATATAAGGAAGAAACAAGCGAGGGCAACTCAGAAACTTGTTCACATTATCTGCAGTGCCTAATTAGTCAAGGGCTGCCTATAGGTATTCGCGATGGATTGCTCATCAGATGCGCTTCCCAACAAGCCGCTCAGGGAAAAGCAACCGTTTTCCTGGCAATTTACCGTTGTATTTCCGCCACCCTTGGTGCTTTGCAACAATGGACTGCTGCACGAGTACTTGAGACATGAGTGTCCGACAGCTGTGGCTTCTAACCTCAATCTTGCTGACTAGTTGCGGGTACAGTTCGGGGATAATTACGAGCTTCCCTGAGTCAATTTAGAAGGCCAGTACTAATGGTATGATGGCATTTCCTAGTTGATGGTAAGTGGGCAATTCAGTCCGAGGTGACGACCCTGGAACTAACAGCAAAATCACCTACCCAATGTACATCGAACTTCATCGGCTGCTCCCTCTCCTGCTCGTCTTGGAATGAGGAAAAACCACCAACACCAGGCCGCCTACCTTTAGAGTAACTGCTGGACGTCGTTTGACGTAGTGTTTAGCTTGGAATTCCCGTGATTTCCTCATGAATTTCAGTGCTGCACCAAGCTCGTGGGGAAGTCTAAGGGTGCAGATATATGGGGCTGGCTTCCAACAGGCAGATTTAACGTCGGGTTGACCCACAGTGCTGTGGAGCAGATCAGGGAAACGGGACGGCAACGGGTGGAAGCGACCGCTGCTGCATTATAAACCCATTCCGCACAAGGGAGGCAATCACGCCACTGCAAAAAATGCTTCTGGGTATATAGTTGCACATACCGAAACAAGGTGCGGTTAGTGCGCTCGGCTTGACTGTATGCCTCCGTGTGGTCTGGGGTTGTCCGGTTATAGTTAATAAGTTACGGGGACCGGCAGGCTCTGCAAGGGTCCGGCGTTGAAAGTGTTCCTTGGCTTTTGACGCTGAGATTCTTTGCACATGCGGATGTTTCCCGCCTTAAGGCGTGCATCCTATGGCCCAATTGCGATTTTACTCGGTGCACTGTTCCGTTGTTTCTACCATAGGCCCTGTCGTGTATTTTTCGTAAAACTGCTGTGCCAACTTGAGCTAGAAGGTAGGGAAAATTTCCTCCCTTCGTCTATTACTACATGAGATATCCGTTGACACTCTAGTGCTTCATTTGCCACCCATTGTTGATCTTAGCAGCCAATGCCTCATACGTATGTAGACGGAGCATGATGAATGCTATTTTGAAAGGAAACCGGTATTTCCACACACAAGCGCCGCTGCCGAGCACAATGTCTGACTGGTAGAGCAATTCAGGACTGCTTCGGCGACTACGTTGTTAGTGCTATTGATATACTTCAACACGGACCGTACTGTGCTGGCCAGCAAAGCCACCTAACGACACTATTGCTTTCGAAGTCTTCAAAATTCTTCTTCAGACGTGTCAGAATTGATTAAGGTTGTGAACAGTGAGGCGCCTACCGCATAAGCACTCATGATAAATATTTCGGTTCCACCGCAACGTGCGATTCTCGGATGAAAACCAGTGCTTGGGTTACATATCATGCTACCTACACACTTCAGTTGTGGCCCAGAACAGATACACCATGTGAAACCGAAAGGTGGACCTGTGACCTAGCAACATTCGAGTAGAAGAAAATATGATACAGCTTCCTTGTCTTGTAGCGCATGAAATCGGGGTACGTCGATATCATCGAAATTACCCTCTAGAGACTCCCACGGCGAGGGCACTTACACGGAGGGCCTTGACCCATTTGTACTTAGGGGCCGTACAAACTTAAAGAGACACAAATGGAACCAACTTAGTACCCATTTACAAGGAGATTTTCATGAATTTATCGTCTAAAGGAAGCGCACACTCCTGGGTACACAGTGCCTGCGGCAGGGCAGGCATGCTCAACCCCACAGCTGGGGCCGAGGCAGCCTGCAGCACATGGGCTCATATTTTCCGCCCGTTGAAAAGCCTAACACATTCTCAACAAGTTGGTAGAAATGCACTTAACGGTAACAAAGTGATTTCCCTCTTCGCTTGAATGGCCGCAGGCCAAAGACTGCGATGCTCTCAGGGTGTCTCCTGTTGTCCAGTCAATTCGCCACAATGATTTTGAGTTACCGTCTTTTCTTCTACTAGGCACCTTACGCACCTACAGGTTTTCTTCGGAATCTTCAATATAAAGGTTTCTACTGACCAGCGAGTGGGGACAGTTTGCCGAGAACCATCAGCTCGAGCTTGAGGCTGTAGCATTATAACATACGAAATGCTCGCATTCACATTTACTCAGCTGCCAAAGCGAATGTGTAGGAGCAAACTGCATGTGCACCTGGTGTTCCTGGCTGGGGTTGTGTCCCTCTCACTCTGTGGTGCGAGTGACCTCTACAACGCCTCCAACGCGATCGAGACCCCTGCTTACCTTACACACGCGGAACATACCCAAAGCTTGCGAACGCATTTGCCTAAGTCCATCCCTTTTTCAGTCCCCAAAACTCCCCACTCTCAATTGCTGCTTCTTCTACTTGCAAGCTATGCTGCGGCCTCGGCTCTGGTGTTTCTCATTTTATCCTGCTCCATGGCGTTCAAGTCTTTCAGGAATGCGAACTCCCACGGCAGAGGGCGTTCCCTTGCGGAGAAAGATGCTGAAAAGTTTTGCCACGATGATGCGGACTTTGGCGAGGATGCGGCAGGAAGTGTGTACCAGGACGCTTTGGGAGCTTTGCGAAATCAGCTACCGTATTTAGACCTCCCACTAGGAGCGTCCCACCACCTCAGCACATTTGAGCGCCAGCTTGTTTCTAATGCAAAAAGTGTCTTGCTCGGGTAGCATGATCGGCTGAAAAAGGCCAAGAGCGTCGCCAAAGCACATACACCACAGGCAGATAATGCGCTGAAGGAGATGCAACACATACGGGCCGTGGTAAGGTCCATAGAATGGTCCCCATCCCAGGATGTAGAAGCTCTGCTCTACAGGGCTAAAGCCCACTCGCAGGGGCGGCTTGTGCCAAATTCCGTGGCGGTAACCGTGAGCGCGGCCATGCGAGTGACCGATCCAAACAAGGCCATGTCAGTCACCGTAACCGCAGAACAGCAGCAACTTGTGCTTGAAATGGTGCAAAGCGTAGAAAAAGAGATGAGCAGAGCCGCAGACTCTCTCCAGGGGGAAGGCACTCCCAGTCCGTCAGCATTGGCCTCCGCAAGGTCCCTGTTACGTGAAGTCGAACCCCTTTGCTTGCAGCTGCGCACTGTGGGCATGCCCCATGCCTCAGAATCCCTAGAACGCGCTTCTGTCCTCCTCAGTGGTGCCATGAACCAATCTATGAGGCGGAGGCCGAGAAGAACCGCCAGCTTGCCCGTCAGGTTCGTGCATCTGTCCTCAAGCAGATTCACTGGACAGGTTTCTACGCCTGAAAAGGGCGACCAGACATTATTGCACCCTACCAGTTCCGTCTCCTCCGTGCCTCCCAAAGAAGCAAAGGGTGCGGGATCGCATCCCCAGACACTTCCTCCAAGCACGGCGCCTTGGTTATCAACTCTACCGCCGAGGCCCAGATCTGAGAAGGGCAGCTCGTTGCGCAGATCCACCCAGACTGGAGGGAAATCGCCTACAGGACCTGGTGTGGACCCTCAGACGCGACAGATTGACTATGCAACGGCGCTCAAGCTGACTGCCGATGCGAGGCAATTGACGGATATGTGTAGGGAGTCCCTGAAAATGCTCCTTATCGGAACCGCAGTCGAAGAGTCTGTAGGGAAGGCTGCACTGAAAGGATATGCTCTGTACCGTGAGGTCACATCTAGAACTGTGGACCCTTCTGTCGACTGTGCAACCAGCAGAGCACTGTGGCAGGCGACGGATATGCTGAAGGTTGCGCTGGATTCACTGCGTTGTGAACTGGAGCGATTCTGGATGGACAGGATCGCTTCTTCGCGCCATCGGTTGTCGAAAGCTTGTGATAACCTACGTGCTTCCGTAAAAGAGCTTAACCCCGACAGCCCACCAAGGGCCGGTGGGCTGTACATTGGCGATGCAACAGTGGTTAAGGGTACTGTAGATGCAGCAAACCGATCGTTGGAAAGCGTTTCGCGTTTCCTCAGTGAATGGGTGGTCCATGAGGGACTGTCCGCCGCTATGAAAGATCTTCGAAGCGACGTGAGACGGGCCGAGGTGGATCTGCAAGACGCCATTGATTTGGCTTCTCGGGCATGGAGAAGGCTGCTGGGTGATGAAATAGAGGGCAAGCCAGCAGACAGTGCTGTACACACCTCATCAGATGCGCCAGCTACCGGGCCCCGCACATCCGCGGAAGCTCCACTTCTTGCATGCGCAACGGGTACAGCACAGATACTACAACAGCTTTGTGGTGAATCAGTTGAGGTTGGTTTACTTCTCCAACTTCTCGAGAGACTGGGTAAAAGGAGCTCGAGGAGCGGCTATAGAGGGCTTTTTCGTTCCTTCAGTCTGCGCCGTAGCCGATCGTCCAGTGGTTCACGCACTACCTCAAGCCTCCCGAAGGACACATGACTGCACATTTGTTTCTCGTTTTGCTCCCCCGCGGGGCCATCGTCATAGCACACTCAGTGCCTGGCGCGCTTACCACTAGGAGTCAATTATTCATCAGGCGTATTCTTTCATAGTAGCGGGCGCTCCAAAAAGCGTGCTATGACATTTTATGTTGTCTTGTGATGTATACGTGAACCTTCCTTCTCTGCGCAACAGCCGCGACATCTGTGTTCGGAGGCATGCCAACTCCAAAAAGCGAAGTTCGTGCACATTTGTTCACTTCTCATACTCGAGTGTCACGCCGCAACGCATTGCCCGCAGTGAAGCTCTGGAAAAGCGACGGAGTGTTTATTTTTGTCAAAGGCGAGAACATTCAGCCTAGGAGAAGGCTAACGGCGAGGTGGGCGATCCACCGGATGTGGGCGGCGGCTATGTGGGCTGTCGAGTGGAGTTGCGTGGTTGAACAGGCCGACCTTGTGTTTTTTTTTTTTTTTGGCAGGATGCTGCTGTTGCATAGACTTCTCTGCCAGCATGCACTTTGCACTTTGAATGCGCAAATGCAGCGAATTAACTTACTTATTCCATAGGGAGACCGGTAATGGCCCAGAGTTGCCTGGTCAACCATTGTTCTGGCGCATTGGGTGGAACAACAAACCCCTAAGTCTTTAAGGTCTCCGGTATAACCACACCGCAGTGCTTTTGCGCACACAATACTCTAGAAGAGAGTCCATAAAGTCTTCGCTTCGTTGTCACAATATAAATTTGGGGTGGCATGTTGCATCTGCTTCAGCAGGCTTATAATTGTGGAACCTGTGTGGATGTTCGCCGTTCCGTTCAGATACCCGAAGTAGGTGTGTGTGCTCTTGCATATCTGTACGCTGACCTGTGGGAGACACGCAAGTATTTGCCAGGCGTATCCTGTTTCAATGCTTGCTTCAATATGGCAGTGTGGTATGCTTAGGTGGTGCTGCTTTGCTCCAGCAGCTACTGTGCAACGAATACTTCGCGGCCTAAGCAACGGCCAGTTTGCAAATTTATTCTTCGTAAGAACTCTAAAATAAATTTACATAAGGACAGTTGGATTTCCACAGTAGCTCCTCGCTTCCTCTGTACTCGGCGAAATTGCCAGGGGCCTGCAGGATGAGGAGATGCCTTCCCAGAGTTAGAGTGTTTCTTGCTCGGAACCTGCCGCGGGGGAACGGAATCTGCAAGAAAATGCTGAACCTCACTCGGTTCACGCAACAAGAGCATAGGCAGTTGCTGCACATTCACTTGTGTCTTGCAGTAATTCTTGCACACAAACTAGTGCACACCTACAGTGAATGCATGTACTCCCGGGACATCCAGCCTCATCCCTCATTACTTTGTGCAGAAATTGATGCTTTTCTGTCCCTTCAATTAACTGATGGTGAAACACGACTCACCACCTACTCTGATGCACCGCGCGCTGCAAAGCTGTAGATCCGAGGCTCGGTCGTGCAACCGTTTGCCTTACTTTGATGGGAAGGCAAAAGGGTGCTAAGAATCATTCAGTCCCTACGCACGGGACGGCTCAGACTTGAGGATACCATATAGGGTATTATTTTACATTATTCTATTTCACCTAATATATGAACGTCTTTTTGGGTACCATTATTAACTAAAGCGGCGACAGAATCCGTGCCTCCACGTCACCTGCATCCCACATCGGTGTTCACCTAGACTTCTTCAAGAAATTCACCAAAACCGGTACTTGTCATTCTGAGTTTTTAAAAGCAAGACATCGAAGAAGCTTGTGTCTTCTTTGAAGTGGTATTGATGCGTTCGTTCGTTTGCTCTCCGCGTGGTCACTGGAGCGTACCCCACCCTCCGCACCGTTCGCATCCCGCTCCATTCTCATCTCCGACAGTGAAAGCAAGAGAACCACAAAGACACGCACCATTTATGATGAAATATGAATCATTCTCTAGTCTGACGCATTTTGCATTCCACAACACCACTTCAGGGGCTCTTCTTTCTCCCCATTCCTCCAATTGCGTCTGCTGTCTTCTCCTGAGTTTTTCAGGAGAACGGATAGGAAAGGCGCACTTCCCAGCAGCTCCACCACCATGCCAAGAGGTGCCGCTGCACCTCAGCAGCTCTCAACACATTAAAAATAATGAATCTGGTGTTTCTTGTTGTAGCCCTGGCCGCAGTGGGTCACCAGGCCCACGTCAAGGCCTCACCTACGAACAATGATGGCTCAGCTGCTCACAGTATTGACAATGAAAAGGCTGGTATTTTTGGAGCCCATTCCTTATCCCCTGAGAAACATGTACCACATCGGTCCAGCACCCACCACTGTAAGGGGTCGTCTCTGGGTTTGATTATGACTGTCCCAGCAATTACGGTGGTGTTCCTCATGTTTTTCTGTTTCATGCGCTTGAAGCAGAACAATGGTCATTCAATATCGACGCAAAGCAGGCGCCTGGCTTCTGAGAGGTTGAGCCCATGTAGCCCGGATGGAGGGGCTGAAGGCGAACTTTATCCTTCAACCCCAGCACACAGCCTCAACTCTTCCTATGTCAAGCAGCTGAAAAAGTTGCAACTCTCAGCTTTGGATTCAGAGGCTTTGACTACAGAGGAAGTAGCATCTATCGAAGAGGCGGGGAGGGCTTTACAGCGTGTTTTGGACGAGGCTGAAGGGCTGGAAATACAGCTGGCTTCTCTACAGTCTTCATACATGCAACATAAGAAGATGATGGAGCAAACACTAGAACGCAAAGGCCCTGAAGCAAGTAGTGAACGGAAGAAGTTGGAGATCAGGCTTAATGAGACGCATAAGAAGATCGAGATGGTCAAGGACAGCTTGCAGTGGAGAACGCAAAAGTCCCGCTCAATGATCTGGACAAAGCAACAAGAATTGGGGGAACTGTTGTTGCGCGCGAAGTATTTTGCCAGTGGAAGGAAGCTCACTCCAGCCGCAGCTGCTGCGCTAGTATCGCGCGATATTGTCTTAGGATATAAAGCAACGGAGGTGTTCGACGATGCAGCTAGGTTCGCTCTAGAGGCAATGGTAAAGCACCTAACCGATGAGGGAAGAGCCTGTGAAGCGCTCCTCGTTGCAGAAGACAGATTCCTCTCAAACGAAGAAGAACAACGTGTGCGACGTGCTTTGGGTGAGTTGGATATTATGATGACCCAGCTGAGTCTTCTGGAGTCAGCGTATGGACCATCGGGTCACCGGCAGCCAATTCTTGAGATCCGTCAAAAACTGCAGAGGCTAGAGGGAAAACTCACGCAACAACCAAAGCCCCAAAAACCAGCAAGTCGCAAGGTCGTGAAACCAACTGGTGACAGCTTACTTCATGGTGAAATGAGACAGAGGCTAAATCCATTGGCCACTGCTGCACGTTCAAGATGGAGCATTGCCGGGGGATATGCTTTAGGCGGCCGCCAGCCGTCAAGAATGTCTCTGCCCAGCCCCAGCGGCTATTTCGGTTCTCAATCTGTCCATGTGCCAGCTCTGGGTACCCGTGGTATTAGGGCATCTGTGGCCACGTATGGTACGCTCCCCCGAGGAAGCACTGCCCTCCAAAGCTTGCCGGCTATGGGGTCGCAAAACCTGCTCGGCACAAGGCGTGCTCCGTCTGTACCAATGCCCCTTCAGCACCAACCTACGGCCTCCAGGGGGAAAGATTCAGGCAGATCGGCGTTCGCCGAACAATTCCTTCAACTTCTAACTCAGCAACGCCCATCAGCATCCTCCAACCAGCTAGCTGTTGTTCCACCATCACTAAATCAGCTTCATGCCCAATCGCGCTCTCCTATTCGCTCATTTACATCGTCCAGCCAAGGGGCGTTTGCTCAACGTGCGCCCGTCAGCAGCCTCTATTCCGAATATGGCACTCCTTCATCCCAAACCTTCCCCGAGAAACAGGCTGCTGTCCCACGTCCGCAATTTTCTAAGCCACAATCAGTTTATGGCACTCTTCCCCGCCAACCCCTCCCAAGGCAACAGGCTATTAATCTACCTGAGCCACCATCCCCGGTAAGTTACAGGCCTGGGTCTTTTTCACGCCGGTCTCTCCAAAAGCCGCGGCTAGGTGTTATACCTGAGGAACCAATTCAGTCATACCCCGACTATGCCACTCTTCCACGCCACACTACTTTCCGCAACCGACTGTTTGATGATCAACACCAGGAGAATCATGCATCATCTCAATCACAAATTCTACCGCCTATGCCGGATCACCAGCAACATCTCGACCCTCCTTCATCTCTTCAGCAGCCCGCACACCAACTCCAGCCTCAGGACCCTGAGGAGCTTTCATCCCCGATATCCCCGCAGTCTCTTCCGCAACAGCATCGTGACCCACCTTCATCTCCTCTGCAGTCCGTACACGAACGTCAGCCTCTATATGAGGAGATTCCAGCTGTGATATCCCCGCAGCCTGCGCACCATACTCCACATATACCACGGACTCCTGAGCAGTCCACGCAGCCCTCTATAGCTCCCCTTTCCCCAGCCACGTCTCCCAAGACACCAGATGATATGAAAGAATCCGGAAAGCCTTCTGGAAAGAAGAAGGAGAGCAAACGGTCTAAGTCTTCTAAGGGTGGAAAACACCAACCGGAGCCTGGGTATGAGAATCGTCCTGCTTCCAAGGGTAAGAAGTCCTCCTGGTTTTTCAGCTGGAAACAGAAGGGGAAGAAAAGGCCTCACCTTGAACTTCCTGCCTCTCCATCAGCCGCACTATCCCAAGGGCCTTTACGGCCGCCTGCAGATCCGCCCACGTCTACTCCTGAAGCCATGCCTTCACAAAGGACCGAACTGCACCCTCCAGCTGCGCCTGAAGCTCCTTTCCCTCCTGTCCGACCTGTGCATGGTCATTCCTCCCCACTTCCTTCTTCCACCTCCTCTGATAGTCCCTCCAAAGCAATGACAACAGGTAAATTTTTCCGACAGTGCTAGACCCCATCATTAGCCATAAGCATATTAAACTCACAACAAAAGGTGTTTCAGCTTTACCTTCCTAGACAGCCACAAGCAGCGTCCAAATGAATCACTGCACGAGTCTGAATGTGGATATTCGGCGTCTTCTAAGCACTCACCCACACTTCTTATTGTAACGTTCCTGCAGGGGCAGAGCTGCATTCTAAGCCTCCTTCCTCACTATATCTGAATGGCTCGGCCCTGTCGGCATCTCCAGAGCCGTCGCCCGCAAAACACGAAGGACCATCGCCACAAGCGGCGAATGCTTCTGCTACAGGCCCTACAGAAGGAAACACCGAAAGCCCCGGTAAGTTAAGCATCCCCTCACCCCAAAGGCGTGCGCCTTCAGAAGAGTCCGGGTGCGTTCATCGCTTTTACTTTCACCCAGCTTCAGTTCCCAAAGGCACCTGGTTCGTCTTCCTCTCCACGCGGCATTCCGTATCGTTCGACATATGTTCTTGACGGTGTGCTTGATATCCCATCATATGCTTTCTACCGTCAAGTGG
The DNA here is from genome assembly GCA_904066255.1 of Eimeria sp. OTU-X. Lineage (NCBI taxonomy): Eukaryota > Apicomplexa > Conoidasida > Eucoccidiorida > Eimeriidae > Eimeria > Eimeria sp. OTU-X. The sequence continues at coordinate 26,483 of CAJFCX010000034.1, read as the reverse complement.
CTTTGCTGCAGAATGGGCTGTGGCGTCGGCCCCTTCGCTGGGAACATTGAAACCAGACCATAAAGAAGAGGCGAACGCGCTACTGCCCGTTGTTTCACAGCCGTTGCCACAAGAGGAATTGGAACTCCCAGCAAGCCTTACAGAAACGAATGCCGAAAGCCCCGGTAAGCTAAGCATCCCCTCACCCCAAACGTGTGCTGCTTCAGAAGAGGGCCTCGGTGAGCTCCCCGGTTTTAATTCCACCCAGCGTCAGCTCCCAAAGGCACCTGGTCCGTCTTCCTCTACACGCAGTATTCTGTATCCTTCGACAATATTGTTTCCGGTGTGCTTGATATCCCATCATAGACTTTTTACCGTCAAGTGGTTTTGCTGCAGACTGGACATTGCCGTCGACCCCGTCGTTGGAATCGTTGCAACAAGACCATAATGAAGAGACGAACGCACTACTGCCCGTTGCTTCACAGCAGTGGCCAGAAGACGAATCGGAAGTTCCAGCAGAAGTCACTGCACAATCAGATGCCGAGCTACACACACTGCCAGTGGAAACTCCCCTCCTCTCAGCATCCAGCTCGGCTGAGGCAGTGAGTGCCGATGATTACTGGGTCCTTCTCCCAAGAAGTGCAGTTGAGTCTGGTGGGATGGGCAATACACCAGCAGATGGCATCCCTGCAGATGATACACCTTCGCCTTCTCTGGAGGACATGCAGCGGCAACAAGGGGATTTGTCTGTGCCCCCAGGGGAAACCATTTCACCAACTGGGCGCCAGTCTACTCCACCTGGAGAGGGGCCTACCACACCAGATCATCTTCCGTCTCCAAACGACAAACTGTCTGACGAATACTCTTCAGCTACAGAGGAGGAAGTTAAGAAGATGACAGAACGACTTGAGGAATTTGCACAGCGCGCCAAGCAGGTGGCAGAGTTAGTCAAGCACAGATCTGGCTCCTTAAAAGAATCAGAAGAGCTCTACTTTAGAGGAAATGCTCTGGTAAAAAGTGCTTCGAAGGCTATCTCTTCGTTATACGTGGACCCCGACACTGCGGGGAAAATTCAATATCAGCTCGAGCACTGCAAAAGTTTATGTTCAAACTTCCAAGACAGCAGCAGAATGTGGAGAGAAAAGATGTCTGAGCTTGATGCTGCTATGGCCTCCAAGGTGATATACCTGCAAAATTACCGGCAGACAGCCACCACGACGCTTCCACAGTGGGATATTCTAGAACGTATGGAGAATCTGCAGGCTAATCTCAAAGACGCACGTGTATTGCTGAAAGATCTGTCCACCCTCGGACAAAATTTTGCAAAGCGTCTCGACCTCCACGTGCTTCTTCAACATGCTGGTGAAACAATTCATGCGGCGGAAACAGAGCTGTCGTCGGTAGCGGGGTTTTGTGCTTCTAAGTACGCGACAGCACTTCGCGAAGCCAGAGAGGGTGAGACTGATGGTTTCTTGTCAGCAGGGCAATTGGGAGATAAAGATAATCTAACAGTGATGGCAACTTCCTTTCACACTCGCTTGAGGCTATTGGGCTTGGCCAAAAACGAACTTCAGGAGCTCAAAGCGGCGATAAAGAATAGGCAAGACACGCACAGCACTCGTTGATTCGGATAATGCGTTTATGCCACATGGACCATTTGCTAATTGCCGAAACTGAGCAATGCTCAAAATTAACTCAACTTCCTCACTTGTCAGCCTGTCAAATCTTGTTGATTCTACTCTGTATCTCTGCCGAAATCTGTGCTTTGGTTGGTTATTTTTCATCTACTCGTTATATTCGTATGTTTGCCTCTCACTACCAAAGGCGGATTCTGTGCTGAGAGTCTCAACATCGTGTACATGTTGGTCTGTCGAACCATGCTCTTCTCGTGGGTCAACATGCAATTCGTCTAGTGCATGTTGTAATTGGCTCGTTCCATATCGCCCTTGTTCGCTGTGTGCCATCAAGGTGCCATCAAGAAGAACACAACCCTCGAGCACCTAAGAAAAGTGTAGTGCAGAGTGCCGTAGCTGGTATGCTTTGCCAACCAAAGACAGGGATGGCTTTTGACGATTGTGGGGCATTAACTCGCCTTGATACTTTGGCCCAAGGCCATCCAACACCCATATCGACTTTGCATATTTGCTTACCACTAGTAATCGGAACTCGTGCTGCTTAGAACCGACTTCTCTTTCGCGTACCTCGTTTGTAGAAGAGCATGAAGTGCATTCATCCGTTCAGGTACTTGGTTGCTTCGCAATCAGGCCCCTTTCAGATGATTCTTTCGCAGCGACAGCGTCAGTGCTGTTAAAACTACCTCGTTGCACCGGTCCCATAGTGCAGTTGGGGTCCAACATCGGACCTAGCGAATATGCCACTGACACGTAGACCAGCCCTTTTACTGACTGCTAGCGAACTATTTGGTGTACGACTGACCATAACGTGCTCTCCTGCATTCTGGCACGAGCAAAACAGAGTTGCCACAAAACCCAGCAATACGGATCGTTGGCTGTCGGCGGTGTCGATGAGGCAGCACGAAATAAATTTACTATCTCTGTTAGGAGTGTGCCTACAGTCCCACATATGCGTTCTTGGGAAGAAAACGCATGCTACACCTAAGTTTGGCTGGTTAGTGCCTCAAATCCCGTAAGCCAGTTGACCAACCAGCATCCTTTTCAAGATGCAGCTTTTCTAGATTTCAACTGTGAAGACGGAGCCTTCGTATTGATTCAGCTCTACACGTTTCGAGGAACTGGGAAGCAGCAAAAGGTGCAAACTCCGTTCACGGGTGGCTGTTGCAAATTCTCTGGAATATTGGTGTATTTTTCATTTGGAATGACTATTATTAAATAATCTGTTTGTAAGCATCCGACACACGTAGAGGTATCTTTAGGTTTGAAAGGGCAAATTTCAAAAAGCAAGGAGACGCAAGCTGACCTCCGATTCTGAACAAAGAATTCACCAGGAATGCGAAGCGTCCTCGCAAGTTTGGACTGATACAACTAATGGGAATACCTTCTTTGGCTTCACAACGTTCAAATCCTTGTGGGTATCAGTGGTGCTATGCGGATGGCTGAGATGCTGCGTTTCCAATGCCTCAGATGCGCCAACTGCCACGAAAGTGGAAACCATTGGAGTTTTGGGACGCAACTCCGCTGAAACAAAATGGCACCATGAACTGCTTTAATTTGAGGAATCACTGCATGAGATGACGTGCCAAGTGTGACAACGAATAAGTTTCTCCACATGCTTGAAAGGGACAAGTGTCGAGATAATTACTAGATAAAACCCCCTCTAATGTGCGCTTTTATCTAGTTATTATATCGCTGATGGTGCACTAGTGTGGGGTTTTATCTAGTAATTATCTCGACACTTGTCCCTTTCGAGTGCATCGACAGGAGGCGCACTCCAAGAAACGGGACGACCCTCATCGATCGGCTTTGCAACGAAATCACAATCATCTCGCAAGTGCCCTAGTCTCCTATTCAGTTTCCACTACTACGCCCCCGACACGCTGGACTCGCTGCACAAGACCACGCCGCATAATGTATGTGCAGGCGCGAGGAAGGTTAAGTCTTGCTGCTGTCGGTCCGTCTCAATGTGAGAATTGCTTCTAAAGCATCAAGTCCTGGTTCGAAAACTACTAGTTGCTTCACCCGGGAGACAAGAAGATCTACTTCCTCTGAAAAACCTGCCGGAGGCCTTTGTTGTGGTTGATCTTCCACAGGTCCGTGGGCGTCACGCAATGATTCAGTACTTGCCGTCCCCACATCGTGGTCAAGCGCTGCTTTCCACTCCATCGCACAATGCTTTACTCCTCTGTACATTTCTGCTCGTGCTTCAGGAATCGCTCCTTCGATGCTTCTAAGAATAGCTGAAACTTGCGAAGACTCTACAGGAGGCGCATTTAAAAACGCAAAATCAAGAACGGTTTCCCGTGATTCTTTCACAAGCGAATGAATCTTCTCCAGCAAATCCACATAATCATCATTTGGCAGGTATTTAGGAGGGCGTGTCCGTAGTTCCAAAGACTGTTGTATAACGTCCTCCAGAACTGCCAATTTTGAACGAAGGCTAGTCTCCCACAACGGCGCCAAGGATTCGTTGATGGAGAGACACAGGCTTAAACACTGTTGTCTCTGCTGAACAAGTTCTTGCTTGATAAAACCCCCCTGCACCGAAGGGAAGCCAGAAATGAATTGGTCGACATCTCGAAGGAGCTGGAAACCGTCTCTGAGCAGCACTTCTCCATAAAGCGACAAGACGGGGTCGCCCGGTTCGGCGGAGCCCACCGGATCAGCGTTCTCGAGAAACGTGTCCAGTCCTACGGATATTTCCTGCGCTGCACCATCCAAATCCGTTGCTTCAGCGCCAGATGGCTGGTCCTCTGTAGAAGGAGGGCGATTTGGTGGGGGAGAGTCCTCGCCACGTGGCGTGGACTGGCCTTCAAGTGAGGAAGACGGCTCCCCTGGTGGCGGAGACGAACCCCCTGGTTGCTGCTTGTCGCCGTCTGGTTCTGGATGCTGGCCTTCTCTTCTATCTGACGGACGGTCGCCCCTTGTCGAGGCATCACCACCTTCTGCAGGATCAGGGGAATGCTCCGCATTAGTAGGGCCAGATGGCGTTGAAGGATCACCATCAACAGGCGATTTACCCGGTCTTAAACGTTCTGGCTGCACACCTGCAGGACCTGGTGGTGGGGAAGAAGGGCTATCCTGGGTCAAAGATGGAGATTGTTCATTGCTGGTTGAAAGCGTAGATTGTTTCTTCTGGCCAACGTCGGGATATGATAACAACGCTGGTGTGTAGCTTGGCTGCTTTGCCGCGGATGTGGCAACACGATATGGCATTATATATTCAGTTCCTGGACTCTTCTTCGTCGACGGGTAGACAGGCTTCGGGCGGAATGGAAGGGAACTTGAGTGCGGCAAATCGTTCCGATGAAGGGGGAACACTCAAGGCCCTGAAGGCAAGGGCGAGTTATCTGTCTGTGAATCATCGCGCGAAGAGACAAATGAAATGGAGACGACGGTAGGAGTTATTTTTGAACCTTGGGAGGAGTCAGCTCGTGAAAGATGAGTTGTTGCACGCACTTGAGGCAGTGTGCGTTGGGGCTGGTTCAGCGGCTGTCGGTGCTGCCCAGGCATTGTCGACGACCGAGACAGCGAGACACTCGACGGTGGACGGGGAGTGCCAGGAAGCATGCGAGTGGGTTCACGTGCCCCATAAGGTGGGGCTCAACTACCAGGACGCAAGTCAGACGATGATCGAGACAGCGAGGCACTCGACGGTGGACGGGGAGTGCCAGGAAGCATGCGAGTGGGTTCACGTGCCCCATAAGGTGGGGCCCAACTGCCAGGACGCAAGTCAGACGATGATCGAGACAGCGAGGCACTCGACGGTGGACGGGAAGTGCCAGGAAGCATGCGAGTGGGTTCACATGCCCCAGAATCAACTGAGAAACTCTCACGGCGCATGCTACGTTGTAGGGTACCACAATTAGTTCCGTGAGACGATCGACGAAGGTACGCAGATTCACCCGACATAGTATGCCGCCTCACAATTGTAGATGACCGTTGGCCTCTATACGATTGAGGATCGTTTCCCTTCCGGCCGCGCTCCATATTTCCAGTGGCATTTGAATCTGCTGCCATAGACATCGCAGCCCGCAGCCTCTCCTTGCTAATACGTACTTCATGGACCATAATGAAGAGACGAACGCACTACTGCCCGTTGCTTCACAGCAGTGGCCAGAAGACGAATCGGAAGTTCCAGCAGAAGTCACTGCACAATCAGATGCCGAGCTACACACACTGCCAGTGGAAACTCCCCTCCTCTCAGCATCCAGCTCGGCTGAGGCAGTGAGTGCCGATGATTACTGGGTCCTTCTCCCAAGAAGTGCAGTTGAGTCTGGTGGGATGGGCAATACACCAGCAGATGGCATCCCTGCAGATGATACACCTTCGCCTTCTCTGGAGGACATGCAGCGGCAACAAGGGGATTTGTCTGTGCCCCCAGGGGAAACCATTTCACCAACTGGGCGCCAGTCTACTCCACCTGGAGAGGGGCCTACCACACCAGATCATCTTCCGTCTCCAAACGACAAACTGTCTGACGAATACTCTTCAGCTACAGAGGAGGAAGTTAAGAAGATGACAGAACGACTTGAGGAATTTGCACAGCGCGCCAAGCAGGTGGCAGAGTTAGTCAAGCACAGATCTGGCTCCTTAAAAGAATCAGAAGAGCTCTACTTTAGAGGAAATGCTCTGGTAAAAAGTGCTTCGAAGGCTATCTCTTCGTTATACGTGGACCCCGACACTGCGGGGAAAATTCAATATCAGCTCGAGCACTGCAAAAGTTTATGTTCAAACTTCCAAGACAGCAGCAGAATGTGGAGAGAAAAGATGTCTGAGCTTGATGCTGCTATGGCCTCCAAGGTGATATACCTGCAAAATTACCGGCAGACAGCCACCACGACGCTTCCACAGTGGGATATTCTAGAACGTATGGAGAATCTGCAGGCTAATCTCAAAGACGCACGTGTATTGCTGAAAGATCTGTCCACCCTCGGACAAAATTTTGCAAAGCGTCTCGACCTCCACGTGCTTCTTCAACATGCTGGTGAAACAATTCATGCGGCGGAAACAGAGCTGTCGTCGGTAGCGGGGTTTTGTGCTTCTAAGTACGCGACAGCACTTCGCGAAGCCAGAGAGGGTGAGACTGATGGTTTCTTGTCAGCAGTGCAATTGGGAGATAAAGATAATCTAACAGTGATGGCAACTTCCTTTCACACTCGCTTGAGGCTATTGGGCTTGGCCAAAAACGAACTTCAGGAACTCAAAGCGGCGATAAAGAATAGGCAAGACACGCACAGCACTCGTTGATTCGGATAATGCGTTTATGCCACATGGACCATTTGCTAATTGCCGAAACTGAGCAATGCTCAAAATTAACTCACCTTCCTCACTTGTCAGCCTGTCAAATCTTGTTGATTCTACTCTGTATCTCTGCCGAAATCTGTGCTTTGGTTGGTTATTTTTCATCTACTCGTTATATTCGTATGTTTGCCTCTCACTACCAAAGGCGGATTCTGTGTTGAGAGTCTCAACACCGTGTACATGTTGGTCTGTCGAACCATGCGCTTCTCGTTTGTGTGCCATCAAGAAGAACACAACCCTCGAACGCCTCAGAAAAATGTAATCCAGAGTGCCATAGCTGGTATGCTTTGCCAACCAAAGACAGGGACGGCTGTGCGGCATTAACTCGCCTTGCCACTTTGGCCCTAGTGCCTCAAATCCCGTCAGTCACTTCACCAACCAGCATCCTTTTCATGATGCAGCTTTCCGAGCTCTCAACTGTGAAGACGGAGCCTAAGTGTTGATTCAACTCTACACGTTTCGAGGAACTGGGAAGCAGCAAAAGGTGCAACTTCCGTGTACGGGTGGACGTTGAAAATTCTCTGGAATATTGGTGTATTTTTCATTTGGAATGACTAGTATTAAATCATCTGTTTGCAAGCATATGCAGATATATCAATTGGTCTGAAAAGGCAAGTTTCCAATTTCAAAAAGCAAGGGGACGCAAGCTGACCTCCGATTGTGAACAGATTCACCAGGAATGCACGGCGCCCTCGCAAGTATTGACTGATACAACTAATGGAAATATCTTCTTTGGATCGAGAACGTGCAAATTCTTGTGGGTATCTATGCGGGTGATTCTGATGCTGCGTTTCAAATGCCTCAGATGCACCATCTGTCAAGGAAGGGAAAACTAGTAGATATTTGGGACGCAGCTCCGCTGCAACAAAACAGCACCGTGAACTGCTTTGATTTGAGGAATTACTGCATGAGATGACGTGTCAAGTGTGACAAATAATACGTTTCTCTACATACTTCAAATTGACAAGGGTCGAGATAATAACTAAATAAAAGCGCACACTGCAGCACCATCCGCGGTACAAACTAGATAAAAGCGCCCACTAAGGCACATCTACGGTAGGTGCAATCTGCAGGACGGAACGACCCTCATCGACCGGCTTTGCAACCATCTCGCAAGTTCCTTACTCTACTCTTCAGCTGCTGGTACTACGTTCCCCGAGACGCTGGATTCGCTGCACACGACCACGCCGCATCATATATATTAGGACGCAGGGAAGGTTAAGGCATTTTTGTCTCGTTTCGTCCCGATATGGCTTCTCGTACGGCACCAAGCTCTGGTGGATTAACTCCCAGTTGCGTTAACCGGGTCACAAGAGAATCTGCTTCTCTTAAAAAGGATGCTGGAAGGCTTGAGTCTGGTACGCCCCCCACCTCGAACATCATCTCGCCAGCCTGCGCAGTTTCTTCGGTGCCACTCAATGATTCGGCACCGTCCGTTAGCGCACCAAGCTCAAGCGCTTCTCTCCACTTCCTCGCACAAAACCTTGCTCCCAGGAACAGCTCTCCTCGTGCTACAGAAACCGCTGCATTGACCTTAATAGCAAGGTCTGAAACTTCCTGAGATTGCACAGGTGGCGCATTTAAACGCTCTATTGATTCAAGTAATGCCTGTGTTTCTTGAAGAGCAGAATTAATCTTTTCCAGCAATGACACATAACCGTCAGTTGGGAGTTGCGTAGAAGGGTCCTTCCGTCGGTCACTCGACTCTCGTGCCATGTCTTCCAGAAGAACCTTTTGAGAACGAAGGTTACCCATCCACAACGGCGACAAGCATTTCTGAAGGCTGAAACACAGCGCTAAACACCGATCTTTCTGCTTAGCAATCTCCATCGCCATGGAAGCATCAGCCGAAGCCAACGCCGAAGTGACTTGCTCGGAATCTTGAAGCAACTGGAGACCTCGTATGAAGAGCTCTTCTCTATAATTTGCCAATAAACGACTATTCTCTTCGTGTGGATCGGAGGCCACCGCCCCAGCAACCTCAGCAAACGATTCTAGTTCTGCGACCATTTCCGGTCCACTGATGGCCAAGACCTTAGGTTCAGCCTCAGAAGATTCGCCCTTTGTAAAAGGAGGACGATTTGGCGGGGGAGAGTCTTCGCCAGGTGGCGTAGGCTGGCCTCCAAGGGACGAAGACGGCTCCACGGGTGGGGGAGACGAGCTTCCTGGTTGTTTCTGACCGTCGGCTGGTGCTGGATGCCGGTTGTCGTTTTTATCTGACGGAAGGTCGTCTCCTTCCGACGCACCACCACCTTCTGTAGAACCAGGAAAGTATCCCCTAGGGCCAGATGGCGTGGATGTATCACCCTCAGCGGGCAATTTACCCGATCGTAAGCTTTGCTGTAGCGCACTTGAAGGACCTGGTGATGGGGAAGAATGGACATCACGAGTCAAACCTGGAGAACGCTCGTTGCTGCTTTCCGGCGAAGTAGGTTTCTTTTGGAGAACGACAGAAGACGATGGCAACTTTGTTGTGGTCTTAAGCTGCTCTGCCGCGGATGTGGCACCAAAAGATGGCTTCATATAGTTATTTCCTGAGCCTTTACTCCTCGACGGATAGGAAAACTTCGGGCGCGGTGGAGGGGAACTTGAGAGCGTCAAAGGGAATTTACCCGCTGGAGGCAAGGGCTGGTTAACTGCCGGTAAATTGTCGCGAGGAGAGTCAACTGCAATGGAGACTGCGTAACGAGCTATCTGTGGCCCTAGTGGGGGTTCGGCTTGTGGAAGACGTTTTGGGAGGGCGGTTGCAGGCACTTGCGGCAGTGTGCGTTGGGGCTGGTGCAGCGGCCCTCGATATTGTCGAGGCAAGCTCAACCATCGAGGCAGCGATGGTGGATGGGGAGTGCCAGGGAGCAGGTGAGTGGATTCACCAGCCCCAGAAGCTGGGGCCCAACTGCCATAGCGCAGGTCAAGCGACGATCGATACGGCGGGACATTCGACTGTTGACGGGGAGTGCCAGGAAGGAGGTGAGTAGATTCACCAGCCCCAGAAACTGGGGCCCAACTCCCACGGTGCAGGTCAAGCGACGACCGGGACAGTGAGGCATTCGACGGTTGACGGGGAGTGCCAGGAGGCAGGTGAGTGGATTCACCAGCCCCAGAATGTGGGGCCAAACCCTCATGGCGCCGGCCAGACGTATGACGTGGTAGGGTACCATGGACAGCTCCGTGAGACGACCGAGGAGGGTAAGCAGACCCACCTGTGATAGTATGCCGCCTCACAATTGTAGATGACCGTTTGTCTCTATGCTGTTGGGGATCGTTTCCCTCCCAGCCGCGCTCCATATATCCAGTGCCATTTGCATCTGCTGCCATTGACAGAACACCCCGCAGATTTTCCTTTGCAACGCGTACTTCACGGACATGGTCTTGTAGCCCTATTAAAGGGAGTGAAGTCGCCAAATTATCGAGCATTTGGAAGATAATTTTGCCCCTATTTATAGATTCCAATGATGAGGATCTCTGCGTCTGCAGATCCCCAGAAAGGAGCGCTGCATTAGCAAGGGTCTCCTGCACTACTTGTTTGATCGTCCGACGATCCGCGAGTGTAGGACCTTCACTAGCTCGCATTCCTTCTGCAATGACAACTTTCGTAGCTGCAAGAGCGCGTGCTGCACCAATAGGAAGACTCCTGGTATGATCTCTCACCATTAAGAGGAGAGCATCTACTTCTTGTTGCTGGTTCCAAGCGCAAGCTTCTAATAACCGTTGCTTTTCGCCCAGCTTCGATGCTATATTGCGCCGATTAGATGCATTATTTTCGATGAGGTCTTGCATCTTTTGTATTTCCTTTCGTAAAGGTCCGGTTGCGGCCCTTGATGTCGCACGCAGTTGCCCTTGCAACCGGCCATTCGATCCGTCCAAAACCGATACTTGGTGACGAAGTGCGTCGATTTCTGAGCTTAAATTCACCAGCCTCTCCCTCGCAATGGTAACCATGTTGCGCTCTGCATCTGTAAGATGAATTGCTTCTCGTGGATGGATGCTTAATGCTTGGATTTGACGATGACAACCGAAGGAATCCGCTGTTTCCCGAAATCCCCCTGGTGTCGGCGGATAGCACGGGCGAGCTCTTCCGGCTGCAAGATGCCTAGTTTGGTTCGTTTCAGAGATATCCAGATGTAATTTTAAGTGCCGCGCACAGACAGATATGAGGAACGCCACAGCCGCAAAAGTGATAACCGCGATTGTAGTGCACGTCCGGCTGGTGGGTGCACACGAGCGCAAATAATTCACGCTCGCCTGAGGAAGAGTGGTGAGCGGGACCCCAACATCTATATTGGGGGTACCCTGAGCAGTTTCCAATGATAGCATCCCATCTGCAGCTGTTGAGCCAAGCTTTTTTACGTGTGCGACCCCGACTGAAGAGGGAGCGGGCAACTGCTGCGCTCCCATCCTGTTCCTATAAATCTAATTCGAGTGAAGTCGATTTGTTGGTGAGTATATTCGCATGATTTTAAGGCCAGTGTGCGAAGGCCTAGCTGGATATTTCGTTGAGCCGCCCCACGTGGACGGGAACTGGGGCACACCAGAGCTCCATCAATTGTGGAACACACCGGATAGTAGGTGCCTTAACCTGGCCGTCCACCGTAGACCGCCAAAAATATAAATTAAAAAAAACCTGATTCACATAATTAGTGTAATGAAAGCTCGGTCTTTCAGATGGATTCGCTCTGCAGCTGTACCCAGCCTGGGAAGCGATCGGTTGAGGGTTCCTCGTGTACAGGGACGATGTGGGACGATCACTGGTGGCGAGTTCTGGAAGAACGCCTTTCTAGAACGAATAACCTGATTGTCAGATAATAGTCCGGAAAATTTGTGCTGTAAATTAAATGACTGATTTGGGTTCCTGCCGGCATTTCGTAGTTTGGGTTTTGTAGAACATCTGTAGAATGCCTGTCCAACGCCTTTTTGTGGGCTGAAACCGTCCTGCTGGCACAGCTTCCTTCTATAAAGTTGCCTTGCCTGAGCGCCATAGTGCAAAATATATGCAGGTTTCTATTTAGATAGCCAGGCAAAGGTGTGCCCGTACTGCGGGGTCGAATAAATTGCTCGGAAATCCATTCAAGCAACATCATATTAGGGTACCCGCTCAAGGTCCCCACGAGGATCTAGCTCACACCTGGGGACGTTTACTTGGTAGTTTCGCCAAACGCTTCAAAAATTTGGACTGGAAAACATTTGCTGTGCAAAATCATCAGATAAAGTTGATTTGCTCTCCTGAACAAGTTCAATTGTAGCGGGTCCTGCGCGCAAAATAGCGTACTAGCGGTTCGTGCAACGCAATTCTACTCTCGCTCAGGCTAGACACTAACCTCCATGTAAATGTTCAACAACTGCATGTCATGTTACTACGTGCGGCAAAAAAGGGCTTGGCTTTGCCTGCATGATGATGGGGTCGCCACGGAGGGCGAGTTGTCTGACTTCTGTGTCAATCTTACCCAAGGGCTATTGCGAACTGAAGCTGAGTCAACATCCCTAAGCAAAGAGTTCCGTAACATCAGCTTACCTTCCTCAGTTGCCAGGTTTCAGGAGCCCAAACGCCTGCAACCGCAGACGGCCTGGCATGAGGTGCAACTTACCGTCCTACAACGAATGATACTGAACAGCCCCACATGCAAACACAAACATTCCTTCTTGGCGAATTGAAATAACAGAACAGACAACTGTTGAAGACGGTTGCATGGGTGCCAGTAGGTTCCTGAGTTTATGCGCTAGCGTCAGAGAGACGTGCCGTTATCGACCAGGCTTTGAGTAACAAAGTCCCCCTTTTGTCCACAAAACCCCTTCTGAGCTAAATTGATCATGAGGAGGTGTGCTACTTGGGAAAGAGGATGGGGAAAGATACAGCAAGGAGTACACAAAATTACTGTTTGCATTGTCTCGCGGTAGCAGGCTGCGCAGTGATGGTCAGGCAGGTGTTTAACAATTGTCTAGAGTGTTAGTGCAAGCTGAAAAAAGAGGATTGATTGTGACTGGATGGCTGGCTGCCCTGCACTACTACAGCAGGTGCACTGCAGCACGTGCCACGTCGACTCCTGCCGCTCCAGTACCAGACCCCTTGTGCTGCTTTGTCCACGTTGGCTGAGTACTAGACGGGAAGTTGTGTGAACTCTTACACTGGAACACCGCAACTCTGGCTTCTTTTGCGACAAAGAACTCTCATCAGCAAATCTGTACCGCGGGTCCTGGTTGCTGTCCGATATTTAGAGTTGGAACAGGACCAAAGTAAAGGCGAAAGCTCATTGAAACCATCTGACCTCTCTCCCAGTCTCCACTTTCCCAGAGGGCAGCGGCCCTAGCACCTGGAGCTGCCGGAGAGGACGAGGGCTACGACGAGTTGCAACGCCCCCTGGTTGCAGGCAAGGTAGGAGACTGCCCCGCACACAAATTCAAATGAGCTTTTTAGCGGGATATATGGAGACTATAGACGAATGTGGAGAGCTTTTGCCTGCGTGTCGTTCGTCCACTAGGGCCGGGTAAGGCCCGTTAAGGGTTCATGGGCCCACTTTAGACAGTCTTGCTAAATCCGGCCGGACTCAGCTACACCACGCACAAAAAAACACCACTAGGAGATTCACCCACGCACAACAAGCACCATGGCTAGTTTACTTGCTGGCCAATTTGTCACATCGGTGGAAAATAGGTTCTCTCGAGCTTCAGCCTCCTATTAGCTTGTGTCTTTTGAAGCCCTGCAGCCCAACAATGTATGGACGTTGCACCCCGCCACGTGGACGAACGACGGATCCAACGGTGTCACTGCTATGCTGAAGCGCATTCTACAAACGGCAACACTATAATAGGGGAACAGGAGAAGCTTGCTAAAGGGGATGTAGAGGAACTGCATTGGCTGCCCGTGTAGTAGGACCTGGGCAGCGCGCCTGCCCTGATGTTGACGCTAGCTCGTGCGCTACATCATAATTGCTTGTTCACTTTTTGGGCTTGAATACGAGTCTGAAAGTACCTAATGCTCGATGTTTAGATGAGCATTTAATGCCATCCGTAGGCCCTTTAATCTCCGAAAAGCTTGCGGCAGCGCCAACGTGTCCGTTTCTCCACCGTGGACCAGGCGGGGCAGGGGTAAAGTTCGTCTCCAGCCCCTGTCCCCGTCCACAGGCTTAGAGAAGCAAGGCATTTAGCGACTTCGTCGGTCTTGTTTAGTTTAGTAAGTAAGCAGGAGGTGTCTCGCCGACAGCTGTATTAATGAAGCATGATTTCGACGCCTGACGGGTTGGACCGTCTTGGGCCCCACAGGCATTAACTGTCCGCGTAGTTGATTCCATAGTCTGTAGAAAAATGTCCGGTTTGCAGTTTTAATGCAGCCATTCTGACGTGAAATCGTCCAGATATCCAACGACGAGAACAGACCCCCACAGGCATATGCACATGCTGTTGTCTTACGCTTGCGACCCTGGAAAGAATTGCGCCCGGGTGCAAGCAAAAATGGCTCACCTTGCAGTTTGCACCCTTGCGTGGAGTCTATTTGTCCATCTGGCAGCGCAATCGCGTGCAGAGACGACCCCCATTAACCTATTTTCAGATCACCCCTCTGAAGCGTCCAGCGGCGAGCTCAAAAGACTTGGAGGCTTCAGACTTCCGGGTTCACAGGACTCAACTGGTGCAGCAGAATCAGAAACAACTATAGCAAGAACAGAGGAACGAGCCGCAGCCACCAGCACACCAGCAGCTGTACTCCCAGGACCAGCAGCAGGGTACCCTCGCCTGCGCCGTCGCGAGAGGGTGGTTGTGAGCAATTTACCTGATGCGGACCCTCCTTCACTTTGGCTGAATTCTCTGGACTCCCTCAGATGCGTCAAGGAGAGCACAATTGCACCGGGTACAGGCACATGTGATGGGCCCGAGGCCTGGGAAAGTGCACATGACGGTTCACGGGGGGTCTACTTCGTGGCTGTCGGAGACACAGGGCAGCCGTCTACCGCTTTGAATCGGGTGAGTTGGCGTGGGTGCAGAAAGGGCTGTTGTTACCTCACGTATGATGAGGCGCATACTAGCATTGCATTTCGTCCTGCAGACTGAGGAGGTGAGGATAGTGGATAAGCTGTGTCGTTACAAGTAGCTTTGGAACAGGGAGGCGGATTCCCTTGCTCTGACGCCTGCAGGCTTTTGAAACTTTCTATTTAGAGTGTATGGTTACGTGCCGTCGTGCCTTTCCTCCTCAGGTGGTGGCGACAATGGCCGAAGTTTGTTCGGTCGTTCCAGTTTCGTTTGTCTCACTGCTGGGAGACAACTTCTACCCTTGGGGAGTCAGCAGTACTGAAGACCCGATGTTCGCTTCTCATTTTGAAATCCCCTTTGGGCATCCTGCTTTGCAACGAGTGCGTTGAACAGTGTTGATGCAGCCCGTTGCATCGTCAAACTGGCGATACTATCATCGTTGGTGGGATTCCATCGTGTTTTCAACCATTAGTTCTTAGATGGGCTTCTGGTCATACATATCGTGTTTTCAGATGCTCAGGCGCACGTTGCTTCCTTTCGAGCCACTTGGCCTCGTTTTATTCACTTTTCAATCTGTGCGTGCGCTTTGCTGCATCACTAGGTGGCCTTTTTTCCCGTATTTGGGAATCACGACTACAAACTGCACCCAGAGGCACAGATTCGACGGTACTTTACGTCTTGTACTACGTGCAAGCAACCGCAAGACTGGAACTGTGAGACAAAGGGAGCATACTCCACCCTTGTGCGACAGCCATAGTACACGCCCGGTTATTTTCGTTTGCCGTATTTAACTGCATTAGCTCTCAGCTTTGTGTGTGCTGCAGCTGCACAAGTGCGCTGGCGATTCCCCAATCCTTGGTACTTTTCGCGATTTGTTTACAAAAATGTGCATCCCGATCTCTCTGCATTCCCCCTTGTCTCGAACGTCCGGCAGCTACAGCAGGTGAGGCACAGGTGCTGAGACAGTATCACTAGTACCGTCCTGAAACACCCAGGAGCTGCGGGCACTGCATCTTAGCAACTTAACAGTGGAATTTTCGCTGCAATTTGCTGCAAGGCTGTCGCATGCGACTTCCACATTGCGCCTAGCGGTGTGATGTGGTACATTCAGCGATCCTACGTTTCACAATGAAATGCCAGTGCTGGAATTTGAAGGTCTTGCACTTCAGTGTGCTGCATTGGTATTCTGTACATCGCAGATACAGCCGGTAGCCAGGGGATCTGGAGAGGGAGGTCGCGCTCGTGGCGACTCTGTGATCGTTGTGAATATCCATTTGGATTCAAACATCTTGTTGTCTGCGCATGATACCGCTCGCAAACAGCTGGCATTCCTAGAGGCTGTCCTCCAATCGGGTGCGAAAACTATTTGTGGGAGTCAACTACCACACAAATATAGATAAAGGCATATTAGCGTAGCGTGGAGGACTGAGGAATATCCCCACGGTAACTGCCTTTTTGGATACAAATGGACTCATGCGCTTGCCTTCTCTTCTGGGGTTGGGTGCTTCATTTGGGAGGAGCTTGCGCTTCTTGTCTTGTTGCAGGCGCTGCAGAAGCCGACTGGATATTTGTCCATCAACATCATCCACTGTTTACCGACGGTACTCTTTGTAGAAATATCAAGTCCTTCCAGGATTTGCTATTGCCGCTTTATCTGCGGTATGGCGTGGATGCGGTCTTCGCTGGGCATGAACATTTGTTGTCGTATTTCGAGGTAAGTGGCTGTTGAATTGCTGTTGGACTCCTGCTGCCGAGTGAAGACAGCTGATGGTCCTCGACGTGCATCGCATGGAGCCCCCGTTAGATGAATTCGCCAAGGGTGCTAGCAGAAGCAGCAGCCATTGTACCGGTGTGTTTTTGCCTTTGCTTCTGGGGTGCAGCTTGATGGGCCTGAAAGCGTAGGTGGACCTGTCGCGCAGGTCATCAGTGGATCCGGATCCAAGCTGCACCGCGAGTTTCCCACTTGTTGCACACCAAGTTTGCTGCACAAGTGCAAAGAAGACCTGGAACTGTGCCGTAGCTCGAACTGTTCATTTCAGCGGACAACAAGTGGCTTTGTGCTCATTAATTTGACTGCAAAAGAGATGAGGTTATTGTACATTGATGCGAATACGGGGGAAGTAATACATCACTCAACCCGCCGCTCGAAGAAAACCAGCCGAATGCAGCAGACAGAAAAACGTGCTAGATTTGGAAGTTTACCGGGAGCCGCAGAACGACCACTAAAACCTAATGGTGGCGCTTTTGCATACCCTTCTATTGGCCGTGAACCGATTCCTCAGGAGCTGACGGGCTCAAGATGGCCCACAGAGGATGTTCCGCTGTGGGGGCATGTGATGATTTGTTTGTTTCTCCTTTTGTTTATTGTTTTGGGGTTCGTCTGCTGTGGGCGTTTCTTCTGCAACGTCAAGGCGTGTACAGTTCCTCAAGTGCGTCGTTATTTCTTGCCCTCCTGGGCACTTCGGAGGCACCGGGAAGTTCCTCTTGACCCTCATGAAACGCCGTCCATCGTTGGATCCGTGCGTTCTGTATCGGTGGGACGAGAGGTTGAACTGAGCACTAGAGAAACGGGGCTGTCTGTGGGGTCTTTGCCAGTGGTAGAGGCTTCTCGGGTCTGTGAGTTACGTAGGCAAAAGGACCAAGAAGAGATGCCCCTCGTTTAGTGCGCACTCCGTTTATATATTTTAGTCGCCAGTCCAGTCCTAGAATGGCATGGATGATTTGAGGTGGACAGGATTGCTTCAAGGCGACAGCAACGACACCCTGTGATGGCTCCACAGATTGCTAAAGGTAGTGGTGGTGTCGGCAGCGCGTGCAGAGCAATGCTACACTGCGTGGGGAGATTTCTGTGGGAAGGTGTGCAACGTTCAGCATCCCAGGATAGGAAGAATGGGAAAGACACGCCCATCTGTCCGCTCCTATCTAGCTCCGACGGTGACAAGTGCGACACGACCCAGCGCGGGCCCCCTGCATGGAAACAGTAGGAGCATCCCGTTGATTTTATTTGTTGTGCACGCGCGCTTGGTCTATTGGGTTTGAGGGCCTTAGCTAACTTCTTCAAACACGCAGGAAAGGAGGACAGGTGACGCTGGCAGGTATAACTTTGTTGGCATCGGGAATGCGGCGTTGCTGTGTTGAAGCCGATGACGTAGTGTAGCTCCGCGGAAGGTTCTCAGACAGGGAACTGCAGGGAGACCTGGTTTTTTTGTGACACATCCGAAGTTGTAGTTGCGTCTTCCCCGCCCTACAGGTGACGGCTGGAGGCAGACGTGTTCAACTTCCTTCAGCCTTCGGCTGACGGGAGTGAGAAGCCTTTGTCAACGAGATGTTGCTGGGCAACCCCATTCCGCCTAGATAAAATGATTCTTTTGGAATTTGAAGTACTTGTCGACAACTCCGGCACTAGGCACCCGGAGTGCCTTTACCTCCGGGGTAGTACAGGCGCGAAGCCTTGCAGAGTTAGCTGAAGAAACTCTCCAAACGTGAAGAGGCACTTTAGTTGCTTTCAGGTACCCGATCCCATATGTGGACCCAAGTGAATTTAATGTTCCCACCATATCTGCTCCACGAATATGTGTGTTGCTTTTGTATATATAGGTATATAAGTTATAGACCGCGCATATGCAACATATACACTCTGGTGTGGATGTCGTGTTAAGATTCGTTCCTCCCTTATTCACGATTCACACCTAAAAGCCCAAGTATTTTGGTGCATGGAGAGTAGGTCGAGCAGGTTGAACAACATGGTACATCATGGCACGGCAAATGCCTCACGGCAGCTGTGTCAACAAGCCCCTTGTGTGTAATGTGGCAATACGTATCCTGAAGCACTTCGTATTCCACTAACACTTTTCTTTCTCTAGTTTACGACGCAGCGGGAAGCTACGACGCAGCGGGAAGCGCTGAGTGTTTTGGTGCCCACAGCATTGACCCATCTGGGGTACACTTTTGCAGCAAGCATGGAACATCAGCAAGCTGTGGCATACCTCCGGGCTATTTGTATTCAGCCGAGATGCAAAGCAGTCGGAGGGTGGGAACGGCTTCTTCCGTCGTGCCCCTTAGGAAACTTGCTGCGTAGGCGGTACGTAGTTGAGATAAGCAAACAATTACCAAAACGCGAAAAGGCTACACATGAATTGGCAAAGCACGGCAGAAAAGTTTTGTTATCTTCTGTTCAACTTGTAGATATTCTTCACCTTCTGATCTCCGGGGCCCTCAGTTGCACGGGGGCCGCCAAAACGGGACTGGTGGGAACAATCTTCTCAAGCGTTCGATATGCAGGCAAGCTAAAAGCATACAGCATTGAAAGTGTTCTTTAACTGCTTTTTGCTGCTTTATAGCCTCCTTAACACTGTGTTTCCTGCTGTCACTTGATTTGGTGGAGAGTGCGCAGCTGATGTGGCTGTATTTGGTTTCCCTGCTATGCGGCGGTCTTCCCGTGTACTGTACAGATGGAATCCCCTCATCTACTTAGCTTTTGGAGGTTTTGAGTGTTTTTAATTTGGCCTGTCCTCCTTATGCGGGCTTTTGCGACAAAGTCCATCTGGGAGGTGAGGGATACAGGCCACGGATACGCGGAGTATTGCTGCGTTGGACACATCGCAATTCCCGGTTAATTTGTTCACAAGGGTAGTGAAATTAAAAGGTTACTATACAACAATCAGTTTAGGGGTACATCAGGTGTTTCATCTTGGGGTGTATACACACCTCCGTTGTCGGGCTGGGCAGGGTTCCCCGTTGGCGGGGCGAAACTGTCTGCTGAAGGTGCCCAGTTGGCCTGTGAAAGCTTCTAGCTATATTTTATCATGGAGTCAGAAGGCTCATCACCTCCGCTTTTTCCATGGGGAGAGGCAGGAGGAGGAGCGGAAACCCTGCGCAAACATGCTGCCGAGCTTGAACGGCTGGGCTGGTCGCAAGCGGATGGGGATGAGTGGTTCGCTCACACGGCGAGTGGCTGGCTGTGCAATCCGAGTGAAAAGGTCTTTTTCCACGCAGAAAGGAACATTCTGCTGCCGGCACAACAGCAGCAAACCGCTGCAGCTGAAATAACTATGGCCGGCGAACCTGACCCGGCAGAGCACCAAGACCAGACAGGAGGTACCCCTCAAGACGATGGTATGTTTCAAGAAGACCAAATAGAAAAGTCAGAAGAAGAAACTGAAGGTGATGCGGCTGACGATGAATCCGATTTTATGTTGGATCTGGAGGAGGACCTCGACGCGGCGACAGCGCAGAAGAAGGTAAACAACTCCTGTCAGATTCAACATATACACATGTATACCAATTCTAATTCGTGAAGCTGCCCGATTGTGCTGCTCTGTATTGTACATTACAATTGCTGCCTTTGGGGTGACACTTGTCCTTTGTCCTGTAGGGCTCGGCAGAAGGCAAAGACACATGCGAAGACCGATACATCACGAGGGCAGGCCTCCCTCTGGGCTTCTTCGCCGGGAGCGCTGAAGGCCTCTGTTATTTCTCGGCTATTTACGACGGACACGCTGGAACGGAGTGGGTTGGAACAGGAGAGAACTTATCGCCACTGCGACTCAAGAGTGCTTTGCAGCTCCGGAGTATAAAGCAAATGCATCCACTTGCAAGTGCATCTGCTTCGGTACCTGCCCGTACAACATCTGCATGAATTGCCGTGTATACGAGGGTGTGTATGCGGCAAAAGGTGCATAGGTGGTGTGTGCGCACATCTACTTAACGGGAAGATGTTGGTTGACCTGTGCCTAACCCAGTGGTCTTTGTTGTTTGTAGTTGAAAAACGTTCGGGCAGCAGGGGTTTTTTGCTTTTCCGTTCGCCGGCTGAAGATCAGAATGTGCTTTCGTGGTCCCAAATATTCACAGCGGGGTCGCGGTGTAAGTGCGGCTTGTATTGCCAGTTGTGCAGACTACGCTACGGCTCATTTACACAAGAACCTCTTAAGTTCCTACCGCCAGGTCTACAGGACCGTGCAGGTTAGGACGGCTCCAGATATTTAGCTAGTCCAGCTGTTTGACTAGCTGACCAGTTAGCCGCCAGGATTTAGGTCCCATTATGCCGCTAGTTGGGTGTCGACCGTCTTATGGCTTCCTGCGGTGTTTGGGGCTTCAGCGTAAGCGCGAGGAAGAGGCGACCGCTCGGGAGCAGTCTCACCAGCGGCGGCGGGACCAGCGGTCGAGCATGCAGTGGCTACAGCAGCTGAACCGAACTTCCGAACCACTGCGGCCGGAGGAGCAGCGGCTATCCGTAGAGCTGGAGGCCCTCGTGCGCAGTTGCTTCAGCGCCTTCTCCATCACCGACAAAAATTACCTAGGCCTCACCTCCAACGCCCTCACCCAAGACGGTGCGGCTACACTAAAGAGCTACCCAGGCAGCTAGCTGCGAACACCCAGGAAGCTGGCTGGTCAGCGTGACAGTTAGCCGCTTGCTCCACTGTCAACCGGGAAGTAGTTGCTAATGGTGCGAGTCGTTTGCTCCCTAGCCACC
This sequence comes from Eimeria sp. OTU-X, assembly GCA_904066255.1. Taxonomy (NCBI): domain Eukaryota; phylum Apicomplexa; class Conoidasida; order Eucoccidiorida; family Eimeriidae; genus Eimeria; species Eimeria sp. OTU-X. Next base: position 5,138 of record CAJFCX010000034.1, on the reverse strand, counting down.
TGCGTCTTGTGCCTCTATATTTGCGGGACACGAGTTCTTTTCCTTTTGCAGTTTTTCGTTTCATTTTCCGTGTTTGCTGGTGTTTTTCGCTTGCCTGCAACCCTTTTCGTGTATTGATTGCTGCTAGTCGACGGGACGGCGGTGGCTCCTCTGTGGAGCGCATTTCACTTCATTTCACTCCACAGTGCTTTCTCGATGTGTCCCTCTGAAACAGCCGGGTCTACTGCATGCATAGCAATATTCTTCGGCCCCGACGAAGAAGGAGCGCTGAAACTGATTACAGCGCATGCAGGCGACTCGCGCGCTGTGCTTTGTCGGTGCGTCTGTCCACCGAGTTGGTACGCTGGTGCTCAGTTCCTTGCTGTAGCGCATTCCATATGCACAGGTCGCTTACGGTGGAAGTCATCTTTTGAGACAGCCACTGCCAAAACTGTGGCCAAACATGACGAGGGTTTCTACGGACAGCACACATGTGTACAGACACCGCAGATGTGTGCCGAACATGTATCGGTATCATCGAGCTCAGGAACTTTGCTTTCCCTCCTTTTCCTTTGCTGTCAACAGAGACGGAGCAGCTCTCCGATTGACAGAAGATCATAAACCGAATACTCCAGGCGAGAAAAAGCGCATCGAAGCCGCAGGGGGACAGGTAAACGCGCTCAACTTTGTGGGCTCAGCAGGTGCATGGGCTATGTGTGCATGCAGGTGCATGCGTTTTAGAAATGCTTTCGTTTTGGGCACCTTGCAGCCTTCTCCAGCAGTCGGTGGAAATATTTGTGCTTGTTTGGCAAATGCTTGTGCTACAGAATCACAGACATCTGGGAGGGCGGCCATAATTGCCGTATTTAGCGGTGTAGACTGCGCTGCTTTTGCGTACTTTTGTCATTTGCCGTTTGTGACACCCCCTCTTTCTCTGTTTCGTTCTATTATGTGGCTCGCGCTTTTGTAATGGAGTTCCTCAGGTGGCGTCTATACAGGGTGTTTGGCGGGTGCTTTCCATGGATTCCCGCAAAAACCGGACTTTTGGGCTGTCTACAGCTCGGGCTTTAGGGGATATTGCACTCAAGAAGCCGAAACCCTTAGTCATTTCCAATCCCACTGTGCATGTATACACGCTTCACTTCGACAGGGACGCATTCCTCGTAAGGCGTTTAGCTCCACCTGCGCCAGTTGCTGCAAAAACTGCTGCTTTTGCTCCTGCTGGGGCGATGTGACCGCTGCGTTTTCCATAGGGTGTACATTCACATATATCGTCTGTATTGGATGAAATTTAGCTTGCTATTTGTTCTGTAGGGGCGCTTCAGCGTGCGTGCATTTACGTGCGTACGGAGGCACATCTCTGTTGAACCCGTCGAACATACGTGCATATTAAGCAGAGCGAATGGATCTGCCTATCAATTTTGTCACAAGCATGCTTGCACTTTTGCGACTAACTCTTTCTGGAATTGCAGCGGAGCACAAAGCCAAGAATTGAAATTCCTGGCAGTTTTGACTTTTTGCGTTGTTCTACTATATTGCGGCATGTGTGTTGCCAGGTGTTGGGCTCGGATGGTATTTTCGAGGTCTTGTCTGACGATGAAGTCGTCAACCTCATTCTATCTCGCCTTCCTCCAACGCCGGCGGAGGTCAGAATCCATCGTTGGATTTGCAACGCTTCCCATTTTGCTGGTGGAGTTGCTGCTGCTGCCGCCTTCGCCGCTAGTGCCCTTGCGATCACACCAGCTAGTGCGCCTCTCTGCCGATTGATGCCGCAGGCTTCTCAGTTGGTGGTAGACGAGGCCGTTGCCCGGGGTGGCGAGGACGACAAAACCTGCACTGTTATTTACTTTCGTTGGAGGAAAGACCTCTTCCCCCCTGTCCAAGCGACAGAAGGAACAGCAGCATCAGCAGAACCCGGAGCAGCAACCCAAAGCCACACAGCAAAGGGAGTGTCGACGCTGACGGAGGATAAACGGCATGAGCCGGGCACTACGACAGACACAGACAGCGACGCAGACAGTACGAGTGAGACAGACAACAAACACCAAGGCAACAAACAAACAAGAAACAAAGAAACACAGCAAGGTGTTTTCGGACGGCTGCAACGCACTATAGGAAACTCCGCTCATGCAGAAAAGGAACAAGAAGCACGAGGAGCTGGCAGGCCTTCCACGACGAACAGAGGGCAGAAAGATGACTCCACTATCAACCCCACAACCAACAGCAGCAGGGAGGAGTGTGATCCGGCAGGTGCCGAAGCAGCAGGCAGATGGCAGCCTGGTTCCCCAGGCAGCGCGGACTTACCAGAGGAGGCGCCAGCAGAAGCAGCAACAGCACCAGGAGCAGCAGCAGAGGTTGAAGAGCCTGCATGCAAACGCATCCGAACGAGCGGCTTAGAAGAAATTGCAGCCATAAGAAGCAACATTGACGTGGAAGCCCTCATCCGCAAGCGCAAGCGGGAGCAGCAGATGGAAGCAGAAGCGGCAGCTGCTGCTGCTGCTGCTGCAGCTGCTGCTGCAGAAGAGCAGGTACACCGCATACACTGCCGCCCGTTGTAGGTCTCCAGAGGCCGTTTACTGCGTCCATGAAGCTACAGGCAGAATGGAAGCAGACTGCGGGTTACGTAATACAACACTGTGTGCATACTGCATAAGTGAAATTAAGGGACAAGGAACGTAGGAGGCGGGCTTCATGCCAATTGGCAATGAAGCCCGCCTCTGCTGTAATGTGCACGCATTGCTGCGTTAAGTGTACTTACACAGCAGCCTGTTGTTTTCATGTCTCTGCTTTCCTCAGGATGACTTTGATATGTTTGGAGCAGCAGATTGATTTGAGATGCCGCGCAGTGTCATCCGGCCGTTGCTTCCCCTTACGCCGAAACAGAGGATATCCGAGATGGCTTTAAGAGCTGCAGCCGCTGATGTTACAGCGTTTGCTGCAGCCAAAGCTACACCAGTGGCACCAAGGGCGAAGTTACTCGGCTGTTGTTACATAAGACAGACTTAGGGGTGCCTGGGGGATGATTCAGGATCAGCATTTGCCGCTCCTGCCCTTGCGGCATGGCGAAGTAGTTGCCCGGCACTGCTAGCTAGCTAGCTGGCTGAGCAGCAAGAAGGGCTAGCGTCTGTTAGGAGGACAGGCCGCTGATACGGGGGTTAATGTGTTTTACTTGTCACATTCCCACTCATCATGCTCAAGTATGAATTCCTTTCCTGGTTTTTACTTGTCACATTCCCACACAGGCAAATGTACGGCGTGTGGAGTGTGTAATGATGCCTATACACCTCAGAACAGCCATCCATGCAGAAGTGCGGCGAGTGTTGCCGCCGTATTTTCTCTCCCCAACGCTGAGATAACATGCTGGCTGAAGGAGAGTTGAGGGAAATGAAAACCCGAAGAAAAAGACGTGGACGGGCCCGCCCGGAGACTACTTGCAGCCTCCATTTCTTCCATTTGCGTTGTTTGTACACTGGATAGAAACATGTTTTACATCTCTGCCCTGTTTGAACAGGCAAGGTGGGGGTTGATAACTTGTAAACCTGTAGTTGGGCCTCGGCAGACCATCGCTTCGGGTGATGGATGCATGAACACGCCGTTCCAGCATGTAAAATATTGGGGAATGATGCAAAATATACATTCACACACTCCAATCCACTACCTGCCTTACTGTTCAATAGATATCACAGTGAACTCTTACGTAGTAAAGACTGCATTCCAGCTGCCTCCACGCCGAACGGTACACGCTCCATGCAATACAAGTGGGTATATGTAGTCACACAGACTTGGTTAATTGTTCTATTTCTCACAAAGACTTATTGGGTTCATTTGCCCTCATTTTCTTCTTTTCTCAGCTTCCCCCCGCCGCAAGTGGGAGGACAGCAGACGCGGTGGGCTGCAGGGGGAGCCGTTCGCCAATTCATATATAGAGGAGGAAACAAGCAAAATCAATACTAAGTGAAAATGTGAGCAACTCCTCGTAAATGCAACTGCAACATCTACTGGCGTGCTTTTGCTTATTCATTGCACCAAGCACCAGCAGCTCCTACTGCGTGTGTGCTCTTCCCGCCCCGCCGTCGTTCTGGTTACTGTTGTTGCTGCTACTGCAGATCCCGTTGTTGTATTGGTTTGAGGCTGTGTCTACTGCATGTATATGGTTTTCTAATAAGACAATTTCAAACATTTCTGGTATTTCTACTTGAGTCTTATATATAGGCATTTCGATTTCATAGCGTGCGAGTACAGCTGCAGCCGCAGGCGCAGCAGCAGCAGCAGCAGCAGCTGCTGCTGCTGCTGCTGCTGCTGCTGCTGCTGCGGAGGCGCCAGCATCTACTTGTGGTGGCGCCTTCTGGGGGCTGTATTGGGGCGTGCATTTGCCTTCTTGTTTGAAGAGCAGTCTGTTGGGAGTTATTAAACCGATGCTGCTGCAGGCCTAGGTGGGGTGAAGGTGTTCGAAGCAAACTAAAGATGAAGCCCCAAAAGTATTACACTGTGGGGGTCAGCAACAAGTTTGCGGCGTTCGGCGCGGACAGCGACGCTTCTTCAGATGAAGGAGAAGTAATTCTTGCTGCTCCTCCTCCACCTACAGAGCAGCAGCAGCAGGGCACCGTAGCTGCTGCGAAGAAAAAAACACCGCAGCAGCAGCAGCAGCAGCAGACTTCCCCACAACGTGAGAGACAAGGCAGGCCTTTCCGCGGAAGTAGGTCATTTGAATTTCTTCTGGCTTCCTCTTTATAAACACATCTAGCAAATACACCTATACGTACACGAGACTTCATATCACAGTCCCTTCTGTGGCCTTTCTTGCCCCTCTCCGGTGATGATGCCGCGCTGGAGTTCGCCCTTGTTTGCTATTCCTCTACTTTCGTTGTACGCTAGTGATGTTTTCACATGCATTCATATAATTTTTGCACTTACTTCTGTTGGTGGCTTCTGATCCTGCTCCAGCGCCCACTGTGCTTGCTGCTGTCAACACCCCGCAGCAGCGCTTGCGTTGTCTTGGGGTTGGTTGCCCCTATGTTTTCTTTCACTGACCGTCGGTGACCTCCTTGCTGTTTACTCTTGGCTGTGATGGAGAGAGGGCGTGCGGTGGTGTCACTCGTCCAGTCTGTTGCTGCTGTTTCTTGTGTTGCTGCTGATGATGCTGTTTCTTTTGTTGCTGA
>CAJFCX010000033.1:0-65651 GCA_904066255.1 Eimeria sp. OTU-X | reverse complement strand
ATATATTATATATTATATATACTTTGCCACCCACGCACAGATTGTATTCATGAAGTAGATAAAAAAAACCTTCCGAATTGATAAATCAATTTCAACGTCAAAATGTACACATACGTGCACGCCGCAAACAAATAAATGCGGTATATGACAAAATAAGACATGCATACAGATCTTTATGTACGTCCTCAATAGAAACAAGCACAGGATGCCGGAGTCAGTGTACTAGGGTTTAGGAGCTCGTGCGCCTCCAGGCTTTGAAGCGTTTAGAGAAATGCGCCGCGCTTCCCTCTGCCACGCCACGGCACTAGGGTTTAGGGTATATGGCTTACATCGATTTGATGCGGGGGAATTGCGGAACCGCCGGCTCTCCCATGAGGGCGACACTGGGGTTTGTGGGATCAGGCACGGTGCGGTACACAGCTGAGCTGCCTGTACGGCAAAATGAAAAGAGAAGCCACGAGAGGAGAGCATAGAAGGAATTTAAAGAGAATATGGAGACAGTGCAGTAGCCAACAGAACCATCAGTCACCGGCATCAGCCGCAGCCGAGATGAGGAGACAGTAATCAAGTAGTACAAGTAAACAAAAAGAGGAGGCAACGGGCCAAACAGAGCAAAAGGAAACTGTAAAGCTACAGAGGCTCATATGGTTCCTCCTCCTGATGCTGCTGCTGCCGCCAATGTTCCTTTTGCTTCTGCTGTAGTTGGTCTTGTTGTTGATGCTTCTGTTGTTCATGTTGTCGTACGTACACCTGCAGCAGCCACTCACTTGATGTCTCCGTTCCCGGCAACGGGAGGGCGTACTTTCCCTTCCACTCCTTCACCTCCAACATCTGTTGCAGCCTCTGCGCCTCCTTCTCGTCTGCGCCGTCCGTAGCGAGGACGGCGCATTCTTCCGATAATTCCCCCATTATCCTCCAGAAACAACACCCTGCACAAGAAGCAGCAGGGGAAGAGCTAGACACACTTACGCCGGAAAACTCTAACGCGAAAGGAAGCAGAAGCTAATAATGCACACAACATTGACAACGCAAACTAAAAACGCAATAATCGGAAGAGACTTCTACTTCTTCCTGTTATCTGGTGGTGGTACTGCTACTGCTGCGTCCGTTGCTGCAGCTGTTCTTGCTGTTATTGTTCAGGCGGTATCTGCTGTCGTTGTTGCGGTTGATGGGATCTGCTCCTGCGACTGCTTTTGCTGCAGCGGTTGGCGCATGGTATCTGCGCCGGCACCAACGAGGCTACCATTTCGGCGCATCTTTTTCTACTTTTAAACCCATGCTAACTCATGTGGAACAGATGCTGTTGCAATTCCTGCCGCTGCTGCTTTCGCTCCATTCGCTGCAATAGCAGCGCGGGGGCTGCTGCTGCTCTGTGGTGTCCGCTCTTGCCTCTGTTGCGGTACACATGGCATTGGACGAAGATCATGTATATTTTGGCGTTACCTTCTCTCAATGGGAGGGAGAGAGAGCCGGAAACGTTCACTGCTGATGAAGAAACGCACAGGGCGTCTCCCGTGGGGCCCTCAACTGTACGTACACCAGCACGCTCAATGGTGAATGCTAAACCCTAAACCTTAAACTCTAAACCGTAAACCCCTAAGCCTACGTACCTCGCCGAAATAGAGGAGTAAGACTGTGTGAAGATGAGAGAGCGGAGAGAAGTTGGGCAACGGAAACCCTACCAAGTATTTAGAGTCTACGGTTTAGGGTTTAGGGTTTCGGGTTTTGAGGGAAGAGCTCGGGGTTGAGGAACTGAAGCCAACGTGAACTAAATTTAGCATTAGAAATAAACACAGAGGACAATAGGTCGCACACCCAAGAAACTGTAGCGGCTTCTGCTGCTGCTGCTGCTGCTGTTGTTGTTGTTGCTTCTGCCTAGGCAGCCCTGGTGAAGGGAGCAACTGGTTCGGTCGTCGTTTACAGCCCTAAACTTGCCAAAAGATGAAATATGAAGTATTGAAAATTGGCAAACATAACGCAATGTAGATTTTCAAGAAAGACACCACAGAACCCGCAACAAGCCGATCACCCATCTCCCGTAGGACTCGTATTACATGTATGGTTTTGTTCGTTTCCTTCTGGTTTTTCTCTCCTCATGCGGAACAGTATGATATATTTAACTATAAAAGGCTAATGACATCTCAAGTAAACAGCGAAGTGGTCCTGCTGCTCATTTTCACCTTGTATCTACCCGCACACTCGCTCCTCTGGTTCTGTTGCTCCTCTGTAACTGTGTGTAACTGCAGCAGCAGCAAGAACACGTGGGTTGCTCTTAACAGCCCCTGCAGGGCTTGTGAGGCTTCGTGTGCTTGGGAGCCTGGCCATTTTGCCTCTAGTGTGTTGGAACGATATCGCTGGACCACACATTCAAGGACCATCTCCACTTGCAACATAGCCCAAATATTTAGGGTGTCATTCCCTGAAAAGCAGCTGACCTCTATCATTAGTTTTCGGGCTGAATGGGGGCAGTGGCCCAGGCGAATGTAGCTGTGGGGGGGGAGGCGGCCCCATATGAATAGCAAAGCACTGTGTGGAGCTCTAGATCCAAGGTAGGCACATATGCGAACACAGAGAACCCTCCTGCGTTAAATGTACCCACACAGTGGACAACTATTGATGGTGTCCGCTTGCGTGCAGGCTGCATCCTGTGGCCGAGCATAGGGGTCAAGAGCCAACAACGCACAGACGAGCAGACCCCCACAGGATATGTGGCACATGCACCGGCGAAGCTCCTCAACCATAGCAGAGGATCGTGGTTAGTTGCAATAGGGCCGCAGTGCTTAGGACACGATTTCATAGAGAAAAACTGACATAGGCATCTGTCTCCAGGCTTCACGCGGCATTTGTGTTGTTGGAGACAATATCCCAAATGTCGCGGGTTGTTAGGGGGAGGCCCTTTCTTAAGGAGAAGGACACCTTCCTATGATTATAACTGTATAGAATTATTACATACGACCATACCAGGCGACCTCTTGGTGCATGTGCTAACCCTATAGATAGCTGTTTCATTGGCTTGCTGGGGCATCAGCAGAACCCGGCGGGCAAGTAAAAGTACGCGCATCAACTTCTAGCAAAACATATATCATCTGAAAACTTATCCTTTACGCAGTGGGGGACTTCATGAGGCTGGCTTCGCAAAAAGGAATAAAGGGAGCCAGGTAAGGATATTATACCAATGGGGGCGATATGCCCCAGACGAAAACCATGGGAAAGGAGAATAGCACACAGATTTTTCTGTTGGCAATATGGAAAATCTAGAATGCATTTATTGGATAAGGGGCGCACCATACACCACACAAGACCTAGCAGTCCGGACCACTATTTTTTTTCCCGATCGTGGCCAACTACATCACGACCGTCTTCTATGCACCAAACGTCTGTGTGGGGCACAGTACACATAAATGCCCGGAGCCCACGCCTTGCCAGGTACCTCAAGGGGCTAGCTTTCCTGTTGCAGTGTTAAGCTAGCCGAGCATTGCTTGGCTTGGCTAGAGCAACAACCGCATCAGTATCCAGGGGAGTGATAGGACGGCAACATAAAAGGGGAAGGGAATAATTCGCAAAGCGCTAAGCGGCTGGTCGGCAGAGCTTCAGGGGAATGAAGGAGACGAACACCCAATAGATGCTTCCCGGGACAGCTACCTTAATATGCCATATGGAGGCCTTATTGGCCTCGTGAACTTAGTCACCCGCATCCAGGATAATGTTATGTTGAACTGTCAAATTTAAGACTCCCATATCATGTTGGTATGACAGGTATTTTGGAATAGAGTTGTGTTTCATGGCATCTGGCAGCGTATAGTAGAGTCTTATTTGCCGTCGCCTAAGCATTGTCGCAGGGGTTGTGCAAAAGGCAGGTATTTTGGCCCTCATTACCGTAGCGACAGATAGCTTATCCAATCCGAAACCTCCTTCAAGTACAGCTTGCAGCTCCTGATCACTAGTGCAAAGTACGACAAGCGGAGAATGGACTCGAGGCGGATTTGCCGGTGTAGCCTTCAACGGAAAGAATGCACGCTCTTCTAGGGCTTCCTACGTTGTCCCTGTGTTTGGATCCCACATACATGAACTGTTTCCAACGGCGAAGGCATTCGTGATGAACCAGCTTAGCGGGAAAAAAACTTCCATTTTCATTGGCTTCCGTTGCTGAGCTCGCTCCCATTGGGCAAAGCGCCTAACAATTGGGCACATTCTAGCGAGAGGACAGATCTTGATCAACCTTCTTGGTAAACTTCGTCACAGAACAAGTGCGCTGAATTGTCGATGAAGGCTTTTGCATCTTCACTTTCCTGCTTCTTCGTGCCAATTATTAGGGCGCGTGTCAGAAAACTCGCGTGCCGTCTGAGCTGTGCTGCACTACCAAGTGCGCGGAGTGTCCCCGACTTAGCAGCTGCGCGTCGTGAATCTCCATACAGATAGCAAAAAGAAGGGCTAACAGAAAACGTCTCAACTCCCCTTTACTTCCCCAAAAGTATTGGGAGCAGTATTATAAAAGAATATGGCTGGTGGAGAGGCGTCGGCCTGTCATTAAGGTGACCCCACAAAAAAGGGAAAGCGACCTCCCAGCTAAAGCATACATTGCTGTTGTATGCCACTCTTCAGTACCGTAAATGTCTTCCGTATCCAGCCATAAAGAAATTAGAAGTTGCCGCAGCAATTTCCGGTTGCATCATGCAGTCTATGCAGTAGAGGATGCTGCAGGCCGTTCTTAACTCATTTCCTCGCGAGTGTCACCACTACTCAAGGTCATCTTAACAAAACCCACTGAGAATCACTAGAAACAACCGGAGGAATTCGTTTCCCTTTTCTGTGAGGCCTCACCAGCAATTGCTTCTTCCGTGCAGTGCACTTCCTAATTACTTATTTTCGCACCTACAATTTGGTTATTGATAAACACCTACTGTGCATATTTACTGCAGAAGAGCACCAGTCTGGTTGCTGACCTCCCCCCGCCACTGTCGTGTGGGCGAAGCTACGTCCTGTTCCCCGCGACGCGGAAGTAAACCAAAATATCCAACAGTTATCAACGTTGGTTCTATTCAGTAGAACTTTCGTCTCGGGTCTACTACGTTGATTCGTTGACTCGTAAGCAGTCGCCTGCGCCTTTTTTTTCTCTAGACACAGCGTCGTGGCGGTCAGTTAGGTGGACCATTGGTTCACCAATCAAAGAGTGAATCAAGCATTGGATGCTTTTGCAGTGGCTGCATTGTCTTTCTGTGAATACAGATTGTTTATCCATGTTTATTTCCTCAACAGCTACTTTTTGCCACGACACAGGATAACGACCCACCGCCATATCTCGCGTAAGCCGCGCGAGGCACTGTAGAGTGGCGCACTGCAAAATTAGCACCGACGATCTCTCCGAAGTTCACATAATTCAATATAAACACGAAAATTGAATGATAATCTTTTAGTATGCAACACTCCCTCTTACGCGATGGGCTTCCGCTGTACGGGTGTAGTGCACACGCACTGCAAAGAATCCCCCGTAAGCCCTGTAGAGGCCAGTATTACCAAAGACAGTCAAGATGGACATATAAAGTAAGAACTAGGCTTCTTTAGAAGGAAATCACCGCTTTTAAGGCAGCGACTGGCCTGCATCCTGCAGAGGATTTTATCCTGAGTTTGGGTGCGATCGAGACGCGCCGCTAATTTTTGCTTTTTGTTGAGCCCCTAGAAGTGGGTCACAGGGTTAAGATCCACTTGGGGTCTCGAGAAGCATTGAATTGCGACGGATATTAAGCGGCCTTAGTCAGCTGGGGATCATATGTCGGAGTTGCTGAGGGCAAAGCTGATAATAGGAAAGCACTAGCAACGAGAGCAAACCCTCAAACGTACACCAGGAACACTTAATTTGTAAAAGTGTGCTTGTAGTGTGGGGCCATATAGGTGTACGGAGAGTGCATATATTGCTTTTGATTCCGTTGGTGCAAGCGGCTGCTTCTTCTGTCTGTACACTCCACTTGAACCCACTAGACACCTCGACTGCTGCCGACGAAGCATAATACGATGCGAAGTTCCATCACCCGTTATTGTACACGCACTTTGGGCTCATGCCCTCCTTTATTCACCACTTGATTAACGCAAACCCAAAGCGTATGCATCCACGGACGTACCGAAGAAAGATGTGAAAAAGCATGCTTTTAGTTCAGCGCTAATGCATTGCTAGTACCAGCTACTCCTACCTTTGCATTTGCATACGTCTGTCTACAAGGGATGGGCTGGGCACAGGATTGTAATCCAGGCCCTCCCCGTTTGCGTCACATCCTTAGCGGCTTTTGCTGCGCCTATGCAGTTTCCAGATCCGTAACTCAGACAACTGAAGGAGTGTGGGAATGTTCGTCTTTGCCAGTACTACGAGCAAGCCGGTGATGGCACGCCGGAGTCATTAGGGGATCATGCACGCACGCACGCAGGCAAACAAGCATGCATCTGCGTATCTTCACTGGCACCGAATTTCAGTTCTCGTTAAAACTGTAGAAACCAAAAACGGTTTTCTCCTTTGGTCCCTTCATCTGCCGAACATCGGGGGCAGCGCGCTGCCACGGATGTTCTAGCACTGCGGCTCTTGCAAAAAAAAGCTCGCGAGCACAACAGTTTAACAGCGTAGCCGAGACAGCTGCTGCTGTTCCTGCTACAACAGCCACAGTGATTGTACAGGCAGAAAAACATATCCCTCATTTTCTGTCGTGCATCCCCAGCTCCTCATTGGTACAACGGTTATATTAATGAGTATTGTGTTCATATCCACAAAGTACGAAGGGCTCACGCGGGAGGAGCAAATGGCAGCGTCTGGTAAGCTGGGGGAGGCTGCTGTTGCTGTTGCTGTGCCTCATCATACGGATGCTCCAGCGGGTGCGACTCCAGCTGCTGCTGTTCTTCGAGCTGGTGCTGCTGCTGCTGTAACAGCTGCTGGTGGTGCTGCAACTGTTGCTGTTGCTGTGTGTGTTGTTGCTGCTGCAGCTGTTGTTGCTGCTGCAGTTGCTGCTGTAGTTGCTGCTGCTGCAGCAACTGATGGTGCAGCCCCATAGGCAAGGCAGCGGAAGCAGCAGCAGCCTGCGTCGCAAAAGGGGAATATCCGGGCAATGCATGGAGCGCGCTTCTGGCGATACTCAGTAAAGGGTGTTGCTGCTGCTGTTGCTGTTGCTGCTGCTGCTGCTGAACATTGTAGATTTCAGCTTGCTGCTGCAAAGCCTGTAATACAGCACGACCTTGCTCAGACACGGGAAACGGTATTCCTATTCCATGCTGCAGCGCGGCCCTCGCGCTTGCTGCTTGCAGGTGTAACAACAGCTGTTGCTGCTGCTGCAAGTGTTGATGCGGCAACGGATGACCTAACTGGGGTCGCTTCATCAAAGGAGACAGAGCGCGAGGAGTTTGCTGTGCTTCACCATGGAGCTGCTGCTGTTGCCTTTGCTGCTGCTCCTGCGGCTGCTGCTGGCCAGCCAGCTGCGCACATTCTTGTGCCAGTGCAGCGGCAGAAAGTGCAATACTTCGAAGTTTCTCTCCAAGCGCCTCATTGGTTGCTGTACTGTTGTTGTTCTCTTCCCCCAAAAGCTTTTGCTGCTGCTGCTCGAGCTCGTCCCTTGCCTGTCGTGCTGCTGCTGCTGCGTCCTCTTCTAGCTGGTCGGTAACTTTGGCTTGGCGCAGCAACTGCTGCAGCAGCTGCTGCAGCTTCTGCTGAACCCTTTCACTAGACCTTCTCTCCGCTGTGCTCTCTGCCTCATCTTCCGGTCCCTGCTGCTGCAGCAGACGATGCAGGAGCTCACTGCAGCAGTCGTACAGCTGCTGACGGCTTTCCTGTGCCGCTGCTCTTGCATTTCTTCCCTTCCTTTCTGCTGCTGCCACGCGATGTCGCAGTGCAGCAAGAGGGTCGACACCCGAGTCTCGGCGTGTTGCAGCAGCGCCTCGTTGCTGCTGAGGATGCTGCGGCTGCTGCGGCTGTTGCTGCTGCGGCGGCAATTGCTGGTGCTGCTGCTGCAGGTCTAGCAGTCCAGCAGCAGATTCCGGCGTTGCTGCGGATCCCCATCCAGGTGACTCCGCAGCACCCCGTGCTTTCGTTCTCAGTGGCCTCCCCCTAGCTGATCTCCTCTGGAGCTGTTGCTGCTGCAGCTGCTCCTCTATCTCGTCATCGCTCATCAATTCGTTGTTTTGGGCCTGTCTCCCGCGTCTTCTGTGTGCAGCGCGTTTCGCTTGGTGCTGCTGCTGCTGCTGGGGGGTGTTGTGCTGATGCAACTGGTGCTCGAGCAGTACCTCGATGTCCTCAGGAGAAGACGATGTCCACTTGGGCGGCTGTTGGGGGGGAAGGATGCTGTCTGGATCGAGCGATCCAAGCTCCCTCTTGGCCTTCTGCAAAACCCGCAGGAAGTCGAAGTGCAGTTCGCCGTACGTCTTGAACACGTCTTGTCTCTTCTCCAAAACAAGTGCTATGCTACGACTGTCTCCTGGGTTGCTGTTGCTGCTGTTGCTGCTCGGGATTATCCGCACAAGCCGAAGGAAGCGCGCAGGGGACTGCGTATTGAACGTGGCTGAGTGCAGCGCCTGAGGAAGCAGCAGCAGCAGAAGTAAAGAACGCAGCAGCACCCAAACAACAAAATCACACAAAGCTGCAGCAAAAACAAAAGCAGGCAATGCACACAGAGCCCCCAACAACGGTGGAATGCACCATCAGCAGAAGGCCGAACAGGGCAACAACGAGAGCATGTGAGACTGGGTAGCAACAGCAGCACGACCACCAGCAACAACAGAAGCAGCAGCCCTGCCTTGAAGAGAGTTAACAGGTGAATATCCATCTTCTCTCTTGGCTCCAAGAACACTAAGAATCCTCCAGATGATCCGAAGGAATCTCGGGAGGACTCTGCCCGTGGAGGAGACGGAGAGCCCGTGTCGATATCCTTTGCTGCTCCTGATGCATCGTCTGTTGTTGCTGCTACTGCGCCTGCCTCGGCCAGCACAGAGTCTCCTTCAGCCTTTGCCCTCTGTTGTCTACTCAGCTGCTCACTCTGCACACCGGGGTTCTCTGGCTTAGTCTCTGCCCCCTGCTGCTGCTGCTGGGGCCGTTCTGCTTGGGGGAAGTCAGTATCCGTGGAGAACCCGACGGAGCCAATCCCCACGCCATCAGTGTCTTTAAAAGCAGCAAAACTAGCAGGCTGCTGGTTCGGCTGGTGCTGCTGCAGCAGGAGTGCCAGACCATCGAACCAATCAACCAGATCCCTGGGTATTCTCAAGTCATCTTTCCAATTCAGAGACCCCGTGAGCGGCAGCAAACAACAAAAGCTGTCCAAAGTGCTCTTCAGCAGCACATACTTCGCGCACCCCACAAACGCTCCTGCGTCTGTTCCTTCTCTTGCCACTCCCGCTGCTGCAGCTTCTGGAGAACTCGCAGCGCCAAGAGAGATTAAGGCGGCTGGAGATATTCCTGTCGAAGCAGGACTTTCCTGCCGCTGCTGGTGTAAAAGATCACTTGCACGCAAACTGCGTCGTGTATAGGCAAAAACAGGTGTAGCAAGAAACCTCAAACTGCTGCTGGTGCTCCCGACAACCCCACCAGCAACTAGAGGGGCACCTGGCGCCTGCGGCTCACCCGATTGCTGGTGCTGCTGCTCAAAATATTGTGTCCCCTTTTGCAGCTTAAGAAATTCCAGCTTCCCGTTATCGTGGAGATAACGCAGCACTGCAGCAGCACAGTCGCCCCCGCTGCCATAGAAGGCTTTGACAGCACACGGGAACGCAGCAGCAGTGGGTGGTTGTGCGCAAGGAGCTGTTGCTGCGAATGCTGTTTCTCTGGCAGACGACAGCTGTGCACAAGCCGCCGTCTCCGCTGATACTGTTGCAAGTGATTCATAGGGCAAGCTGCTATTTTCTTCTTGCTGCAAGTCGGTCTGCTCTACGAAAGCAAGTGTGGTTGCTTGCTGTGCTACTTCTGCTGCTGCTCCGTCCCCTGGCGACGCACTTGCATCTGCAAATGCTGCTGGTGCTTCTGCTCGTTCTGTGAGTGGCCAAGGACTGTTCTCTGATCCTCCAATAGCTGACAAGGCTGCCTCGCTGCAGCATTCTAGCAGCAAAAACCTACCGCTGTCTGCTGCTGCTACACAGCAAAAGCAGCTGCCGCACCGTGAGCTGCTGCTGTTGCAGCAACACGGGGGAGGAGATACTGCGCTGCACTTGAATTTGGCCTCCAAGCATGAGAGGAAGATATGTGGAACCACCGGCCGGCTGCCGTGTCCTGCCTCAACACAAGTTTGCTGCTGCTTCAGCTCGAAGCCGGGAAGGGCCCGCAGCAGCAACGCACCAGCAGCAGCAGGAGAGAAGGAATTGAATGCAACAAGTCGGTCCTGATGAGACCGATAGAACTGCCTCCACCTCTCTGCATGCGTCTCAGCTGTCACAGGAACAAGGCCTTTACCACTGCTACAGCTGCTGCCAGGCGTGCCCCGCTGCTGCTGTTGCTGCTGCTGATGTTGCTGCTGCAATGCTGCCTCTGTGTACAACTCGAGCTCTAGGGAAGGGTCTGTGCCACCAGCGTGCAGCAGACTGTAATTTCGCACTCGTCGGCATCTTCGTTGGGATCGACCACGTGTAATACCTTCTGTTGCGGCTGTGTCCGTTGCTGCTGCTGCTGCTGCTGCGTCCTCCACTTCATCGTCTTCTTCGTGTGCGCCTGTTTCTGTTGCTTCCCGCCCGCCGATATCTCCTTCGCCCTTGTCGCTGCTGGTGTTGCTGATGCTTCTGCTTCGGCGACGACCGCGTTTAGACGATACTGCGCCGGCACCTGAAGGTGGAGCAGCAGTTGCTCCTCCAATTGTCGGTGTCCTGAAGCTGCCGCGTCTCTTTCCTCGCAAACCCCCTCGTGACGCCGGTGTGCTGTTCTCGTTCGGAGGTGCTCCGTGGGCGCTGCTACTTCTGCTGTGGTAGCGATTGCCCCAGGAGGAAGCAGCAGAAGCTCCCTCGTCCTCCGTGTCGCTACTGCTGCTAGGTGTCGCCGAGCCCGACTCTCCGCTCTGCCCAGCGGTAGCTGCTGCAGGCTGCTGTTGCAGTGGACCTCCGCTGCGACTAAGGGCTCCCCGTCCCCAAGGTTTCGGGGCGGACTTGGCCGCTGCTGCTAATTTGCGTGCAGGGGCACCTCCTGCAGCAGCTGCTGGTGCTGGATCCCCTGCATTTGCAGCAGTAGCCACAGAAGGAACAGCAGCAGCCGGCTCCGCGTCTGCTGTAGTTGTGTCCATCTCAGCTGCTGCAGTGTCTTACAGCTTTGCCACTGGGGGCCCGAGGGGGCCCCCGGAGGCAGTGCTGTATCACAGGGGCAGCCGCGCCAGCTGCGAGAGCTAACAAGGTCTTTTTCGCTGACGAAAAGGAAATGTTTGAGTCAAGACGTGTTTAATTGGGTCCATGGAGTGTGCAGGGTTGTCCCCTCGTGCAGTGGTGCTGGCTGTGCTGCGGCTGTTGCTGCAGCTGCATCACTGTTAGGTGCTGCTGATGTTTATGTCTTCACGCAGCTTCCTCCCACATGTCCGTCGAAGTGCCTTCCATTGAGGGTTAGTAAGCCAAAGATGTTCAAAAATAAGACCCGGGAAGATCCACCGAGGAGCTGTGTGGGGTGTACCTTCACCGCAGCAGCCGGTGGCTGGAGGTGCTACAGTTGCGCCCGTCTTGAATATCCTGCACAAAAGAGTTCCATGTTCAAACACATCCTCTAGAGCTTTTAACGAATCAAAAGCATGCAGAGGAAGCATTGTAAGTAGTTTGGGGGAACTCAGTTGTTTCTCTCCAATCCCCGTACCAACAGCAGTTGTAGCGCGGTCTGGCTGAAGTTAGTACACGAATTTGTACTTGCGTGTAGTCTCAATCCTGACTGCACGGAGGTGTTTAACAACTGTCTATAGGGTAATAGCATGTACTAAATGGGGCGCTGGGCTTGGTGTATGTGAAGATGACTTGGGGCACGACTTGCAGTGTATCTGAGCCAGCAGTTGTAGCCAGAGACACATGGAGTCCATTAAAATCGACAAATTTCATGCCCTCTTCTGAAAGGCTACAGCCATAGCCTGCAGTCTCCAGGCATACTGGGCGCAGGTCCACAAGGGTTGGTTGATGGTGCAGTGTGGTAGCATATAACGTACGCTTTGATGGTGGAAAGCCTGCTTGTAGTTGGTAGACGAAGCCTTAATAAGCCTTAGAAGGCAACCGGTACGCAACCACGTGTTTCGAACAATGGTAAATAGATCTCATGCATACAGCAAAGGATGCTGGTTTCTCTGCACGTGGGGTTGCCAGGTAGCTGCACTTGTGGCAAGGTGTGCCACAGCTGGCAGGCCTGCTCTCCTCTCCCACCGCTCCAGGCCCTTTGGTTGCTGCACTGAGCACTCCTGGAAAGTCGTAATGGATGTTTGCTGCTCCTAAGGAACGCTTATCTTTATCGACCCAGCAAGGAAAGGCAAATCAACATCCCTTGCTGTATGCATGAACACTTTCATGGTTGCGTACCGGTTTCAACCTAGGGTCAAATAAGGGTCCATGTGACCACCATAGGCAGAATTGCAAACAATGAACCAGTGAAGGTCGCAGGAGTTCTTTGATTAGATATAGGCCTGTTGTTACGCTTTGCAGCACCGCATGATTCATCTGGTACGCGCAAGCAACGAAAAGCTTCATCGCAGAGCAACCTGGTTCACAGCAGTTTCTGCTTCAAATCATACATGCATAAAAACCACGGTTAGCACATCCCCAAAGTATCCTTTAAATCGTAGGATTTCACTTTTGCCAGAAGTAGACTTATCAGGGCCTGACCCATGGTGTAGCGGCGGCCAACGGTTGGGAAGCACATTGGGTTGAAGCCAGCGCAACGCCTGCATCCCATTCAATGTAAAAAGTTTTCACGCCCAAAGCAGTTAATGAAGAATGCTTCCGCCCTTGCCGAGGATCCAATTAGGACAATCGCCGCTAAGCGGGTGCTCTGTAGAAGCTTATTGCGTCGCTGGAGCCGTATTTTTTTCTCCCGCTAGCACCAGAAGGCATTGCTCCTGGTGTCTTCGTTATTAAAACTGGAGGCACGCCAATGGTGGTTGTGTCTAAGCAAGATTACTGAATTTATGAAGCAAATCTGGACTACGGTAGATGTCAGGCACCTGCTACGATGTACGTTCACTCCTAGATCGGTACGGGGACAGGTTATCGCTGATCTAAGCAAGGTTAAACAAGGTAAGCTATCGGTAGAGCGATACACCGGAAAATATTAGTGGCTGGTAAGCCGAAGCCAAACGGTGGGCCCTGAACTTCTGTATCGATGGTTCATTGTGGGGTTGGCCACCGGAGAAAGCCAGTCGGGAACTGGCTGGGGAGCACCGAGGCAACAATGAAATGAAGCAGTTGAGCTCGCAGAGAATATGGAATACCTACAAATATAAGAGCACAAATGCCACATCTCCGCCCCGGCAGAAAAGAAATGCAGCAGAAACGATGTAGATGTAGGACGTATGCGTGTTAGGGCTGATTGCTAGCCCCACCAAACTGTGAAGCAAAAACACACAAACTTACAGCAGCCAGGACATTTGCCAGTTGAAAGGACGACGGGAGGTGTGGAGACGGGCATCTGACTCTTTTTCAACAAACAAGGTAAGATAATTGGAGGTTGCAAACGTATGGCAACCAATTTAAGTAGTTCGAAAATCAAGGATTCAAGCAGGGCGGCAAATCGAACAGGCACAGCTCTCAGGAAGACCCCCTACCAGCGCTCAACATCCGGCGTAGTGAGAGGGGTGGATTAGGCGACAACCGCACTCCCAGATACTCTTTGGGTTAGCTCTCTGCCTTCCAAATCCGTTCTTCTGAACAGCTTTTTGTCGTGCTACTTGACTCACGTTTAGATGTGGAACTTCTCTGCAGCTATCGCGACAAGATGCAATCATATAATTCATTATTTGGCTGTTTTAGCCTACGCTGCGCGAATGGTGCATGAGAATTGGCGAGAAGATGAGCGTAAACTGCGATATTAATTCGGAAATTGGCCACTTTACCTTTTTACAGGAATTTTTGGAGATGATCGCGGTCGCCATGACATAATCTTAGGTATGCCGTGGGTAGCACAGTAAAGGGTTCACAAACACGCGCCAGATGAAGACGTTGAAGTGTACATTCCGAGAAGCGCGAATATAGTGCGCCTCTGAGCGCTTCCATTGGCATATGCATCCTCTGATCAAGTTGCATTCAACTAGGAGGTGCTATGATAGGATTGATGCTGACTTTCTAAATTATTTCAGGGAATCTCGAAAATATCCACGATGGCTACCCGCCAAACGCTAGCAGCCGTGATGTCGGCTGCCAGCAAATGATACTGAGATCCTCGAACCACGCGAAACAATTCGGACGACCTATACTGCGGAAAGTTTTCGTCATTTGCTATAGGAGACAGCAAGCCGAATGGCTTTCTGAGAGACGTTTGTGATATTCCATTTCAAGTGAGCGTCTATGTTCAGCCGTTGACTAACTGACAACAGTTGCGGTGTTCTCGGTCCTGCGGTGGATGAAGCGTCTTGCTCAAGCGTTACCGCATGTGGTGCAACAAGGGGGGTCTCCAGTAGCCGGGGGACGTCGTCAGTTGCACAAGACCTAAGCAAAGTGTTCCCTTAAACCAGCTGAATTCCCCTGGAACCCTCTGAAGTCCTCTGTAAGGCAGCCTCCTAGGCGGCTTGACACGCTTCAACCCACCTCACTGCAACTGATGCTGCACGTCAACCTCATACGCAGGCCCAGGAAAGTCCGTTCTGTTGCATGCTTTATCCTTGTAGCCCGTTTCTGAATACCTATTTGACCCATTTTAGGCCCACTCCGCTCAAGCACAAACCCAGCATGCTACAGACAAAGACAAATCATATGTTGCGCCGCATGCAAGTAATGCTGCATGGTAGCCCAACTCACAAGCACAGCGAAGCCCCGTTTCTTCGCTCTATAACGCTGTATTGAAATGTAAATAAAAACCATTCATTGCCCTCCTGCCAGCCAACAGTTCAGATACACTCACCACCTCCACAGGTGCCATGCAGCACACTGAAGCATCAAGGGGAGCCAAGGGAAGCTTTACACCAAATATTTCAGTGGAAGACTCCAATTGATGAAATTCCGCACTGGCAAACTCTCTTCATCGTAACGTTGACCTACTGGACGTGGAACCACGCCGTGGGAGGGTTGCCACTCCACCTCCTATGGGCGGTCGCGTTTTCCACAGCATCTTATCGAAGGAGGTTGACCCCAGGAGAAATTGAAGAACAAAGAAGTGCCAGGTTAGTAATATCTACGTAGGCAGACGAAGAGAACCGTTTTCTTTCATATCTGCCTGTTGCCACGCTTAATGAGTGTAGTGAACAGTGCCCGGCTGTTGCTACGTATAACTCTTAGTAGTTCAACCTGGTGCACACTCAGAACGTATAAGCCAGACTCAGCTAATCTCTGCTAATACCACTTGAATAGGGAAATAATCAAAGTTAAAACATATTCGAGTAAATATTATCCAGGAAAAACTCAGAATAATATAACTGATCGGTTCCACGCCCCCCGGAGAGGGTCTGAGCCAATGCAACTGCGTTAGCCTGAGCCCTGGGTCTCGTGGACGTGCACTCTTAACTCATTTGACCTCTTTCCTATCTAAAGAGTTCGAATACATAAGTGTTTATATTTATCATTGTTTCATTTCGTGAAACTAGGCATATAAGGTCACCACAAGCGCTCTATTGTAGTGCGCGTGCGCTACAATGAGCAATGCGGTTTTCATCAGCCCCAGCCAAAATCTGGTCTCCGTTGAGTACAAAGCCATAGCCATTACAGCAAATAAGGACGACTATGGGTAGATACATGTTAATTCAGCAGTTTGTAAGACTTCCTTACTTTTAACTTCGAATTCGAGGAATCCGATAGTGCTCGACACTACAGCGGCAATGCCGCCAGCTGTAGTCTTCCTGACCCAACCCTGTGATTTCAGCAGTTTATAATGCAGCATCTGTTCACTGAAACCACATCAAGGCAGACGGCTTCCAACGCTGGTCAATCAACGTCCACGACAGCTTCGCACGCCCTTGCAGTCCCGGCTGCTCCGGTGGTTGCCGAAGGGGGTGAGTGTGAATCGCAGAATGCTGGTGGAAGCACGAGCAATACACAGCCTTTTGGGTTCATAAATGGGGAGCAACAGGACCAACAGGAGCAGAAGCTGACTTATCAACGGGAACAACGCTGCAGGGACCAGCCACCACCACGCACGTCGGGTCCACTGGTCTTAGAGGGACGCGTTCGGTACTCATTTGCCACACGCACTGCTGATAGCTGCCAGCTCCAGAGCCTGTGTAGCGTACAGGTGCAGTCCGATAACATCGACCGCACTGCCACATCGCGAAGCATCTACAACAGTTGCAGTGTTGACAGCGGGGCAAGCACCAGTAGCAAGGATATCTGCTCAACAGCGGCCTCCCGTTCTCTAAAGGGAAGTTCAGTTTTCGATAGCGGGACGGAGGGCGCCTCGTGTGGGCTGAATTGTGAAGAGACAGGAAACAGTGACAGCAGCAGCTGCTGCAATAGTAATGGAGGTGGCACCGTTTACGGCGATGGCAGTAGCATAAAGGGCAGCATCTGCAGCCCACAGGATGTTCAACACGCGATTCCCCCCTCTTTGCAGGCGTCTTCAGCGACCGGGTCATCTTCAGTGGTCGTGAATCCCAGGGAAGATGCCTACAGAAGAGTCAGCTGTCGCGGTACGGATTTCAGCACAAGCACCAGCAGCGGGACGAGCAGCAATATTTGTTGCGATGCTGAGGAGAATCGGCTCATTCCACTACTCTCTGCCACCGATATTGCACTGCTGCTACGCGACTATGCCGCTTTTATTCATCAGACGGAGCGGCAACTGCAGCAGCTACAGAAGCTTGTGCAACAACAGCAGGTGGCAAAATTCGGGGACGACAGACCACGGCAGCAGCAGGAGTGCTTAGGTTTGGGTCGGCCCAATTCATTTGGCCGGCCTTCGACAGGCACGACTGCCTTTGTGCATCAGCAGCGTCAGTGTCAACGACACCAACAGCAGCAACAGCCCGAGGAGACAAAGCGTTTGCGACGGTGTATTGCTGAGGGAGCTGTTGTTTGCCACTCCCTACACTCTCGCCTATGTTTGCTCCTTGTGGAGTCATCTTCAACTGCTGTTGCTGTTGCAGGGAGCGAGTTGTTGCTGGGCAAACTTCGGCGTGACTTTGTGCAGCAGCAGCAGCAGTACACGCGGCTACTACGGCTGCTCAGTTCTGCAGCAGAGGTTCTTTCTGAGCAACACGAATCGGTGCACCAGTGTGAGACAGAAGCGATAGCGAGCATCGCCAGCAATGCAGGCAGCACTGCCCCAGGAGGAACATCGGGGGGATCATTTGAGGCAACCGGCCCTGCTCGCATTATTTGGCACAGCGGCCACCAGGGCTCTCCGTGCACCTTGCCTGTGGATTGCCTTCATTTTGAGGATCCTCAGATACAGCGACAGCACGAAAGCTCCCTGTGGAACTGCTGGGGAGAGCATGTATACAGTTCTTCAGGAGAGGCAGCCAACAGCTACCTACACCAACCAGATAGAAGTCTGTGGCTGCAGGGCTTTTCAGGAGCCCTCCCACCCCTTTTCATTGGCCCTAGTGACCCGCGAACAAGTGTGGTAGATGGTGTCTCCCAGGAAGACTTGTGGGAGCCGGCGGCCTTGATAGAAGTGCACGAAGACTACGAGAAGCAACAGATTATCAGTGAAAGGAAGCAACAGCTGCAGCAGCTGCAGCAGGTAGAACATTGCGTTGCTGTGCTGCGGGAGCTGCAGTTGCACGTGACAGAAGACGTAGACAGAGGCAATCAGCGGCTGCATGCAGTAGAGGAGGAAACAGAAGCTGCAGCAGACCACACTGAGGCAGGTGTGGGAGAGCTAGCTGCTGCAGCGCGCAACAAAACACGTTGGTGGGGTGTTCAAGGAGGAGGTGCTGCAGCTCTCCTTGGTGTTGGCGTTGGTGCAGTCGCTGGAGGCCCCATTGGAGCTGCTGTAGGGGCCATTGTGGGCGCTGTTGCCGGGCTGTCTTCAGGCGCTGCCTTGAGGGGAAGACACCGAGAAAGGGTGAATGCAGCCGAACGGTCTGTGAGACGCAGGAGGGCCCAGCGTGTGAAACGGTCTTTAATCTCTTCAACGCCGGGGGGTTTGAGCACCATTCAAGGTTCTGCAGGTGGGGCCATTCCTCTAGGCTCTTTCAACCAGACACCAGAGGCCGGTGCGCGAACAGGTAGTGGCACGTCGCTTCTGTGGGATCTTGTGGGGGTTCCTCCTTATAGCAGTGGCGAGAAACCCTGCGGTGCACCAGGCATCACGTCGGGGCGATCGAATAGGTCTGGGCCACAGGCAGCTGGAGCGGATCCCACAGGGTCTAGTGATAGACCCTCGTTTGGAGAGGCTGTACATGAAGAAGGCATTGGAACGGAAGCAGAGGGAGCATTGCCGAGTGGTCAACCAAAGCTTGTTGCAGGGAGGAGCAAGCAGAGACACCAGCGGGCCAGCATTCGTCTCGCTGGTGTGCAAGGAACAGTTGGCGCAACCGGCATCCTGCCTGTTATGCATTTCTCACCAGGGTGATTGGCTTCGCAGCATTAATGAGTACAACAGGAGGAATAGCAACAATATGCACAGCAGCGCCGCCGGCAGCATAACGGACACCTGCTCCTAAACTGTGGATGCGGTGCAGTCAGCAAGCATCGTAACTTTTCGTTGGCTGCAGTTTCGTTTATTCACAACTCCAGTCCCACTGCTTAAAGGCTACGTGTTGTATGATGTCGGCTATGCAGATGTGTTTCCCTAGTATGTGTTCCCACTGCTTAAAGGCTACGTATTGTATGATGTCGGCTATGCAGATGTGTTTCCCTAATATGTGTTCACAGTGGTGGGGCCACACGAGCCACCGGTAGCTTAATTAGTAGGAGCTGGTCTGTAACGCCCGGGTCGGTGGTCCGCACTACTAGCCGAACCACGTCCTCTATTCCTAGCTATCGACGAACCACTTGCTTTCTGAGTCCAATTGCCAATTCCGTCATTAAAAAGAGTCCCTATGCAAGTTCGAGTTGTACGGCCACCCAGGGAGGCATCCCGCAATCAGAACAGGACTGACTGGACTGGTTGTAAGGAATACAGTTCTGGTGCCGGTGGTGCTGCTATCTCAAAACTGACGGGCAGAAACCAAACCGAAACAACGCCCAGGGCAGTCACTTATTCTAGACGCCAACTACTTCACAGGGAAGCATCACTATAATCCCGAGGCGAACGAGCAGTCCGCTGCTGCGGATTCGTGACTGTCAGCCTGGGGGATGAAGGGAAGCTTCGCAAGCTGCAATTCAACTCAAGGTCTGACAGGTCGCGTTTGCTTTGCGTGCTTTCATAGCACGCTAGCTGTCCTGTGGTGCGAGTTGCTGTGTTCAAGCTTGCGTCTGCGGAAGCCCTGCACTTCGGGAAGTTCGTGTTTCGTTGCTTTATTGACTAACCGCCCACAAACGGGCACACCGGCTGGTAGACGAATATGTTGCAGCTCTAAATGAGAGACAGAGCCCCTTAGGTGAAATGCGAGATACGCACTTCTTCTTTGCCGACACATGAGAAACAACATGTTGCTGCAGTGTACAGCCCAACAGGTTGGCTCAAAAGCCTGCCGTATTTGCTTGCACTTTGCATTATTAGCTTTAAACTCTACCCCACGTCTGCGGGCTCGTCGCAGTTCGTCGGGCATCACACATTCTCGGTGTGTGTTGCATGGCCTGGCAAGTTTGCCGCTCAGCATGCACGGCTAGTTAGATCCACATAAATTTGAACACCAGCTCGAATGCAGCGAGCCGCCTTCTCTAAGGTGGAAAGCTACACGCGCAAAGCAAGATGATATTCTCCTGCTTGTGATCGCCCCCAAGATATTGCAGTGGCAGTATTTAATACTCAGCCACTTCGTCTAGCAAGTTTCGCGTAACCTTAGTACTTCTGTAGTGCGCGGCCGTCCTAGGTCACGCCTACTAGTAGTCGCGTAGTCCCTACTCCCTAAGTATTATCTTTGACTACCAAAATCCCCAGAAGTCCACAGCACGAATAACAAATCACTTTAGGGACTCTGTAATAATAATTAGAGTTCGTAGAATTAAAGAACTGGGTTCCAAATTGACCCCGGTCATGGCTGGGTGTCAGTGCCCGGCCCACCGGATGCCGGGGTGAATCTCAATGGTGGTGGGATGGTCAGGCGCCTAACCTAGAGCTCCACCAAGGTCATAATTATAGACATAATACACATATATAGTAATGCTTCTATCACCTATCAAATTTAATCTCTAAAGGAGCCTCCCTAGTACGCGAGTGGTGGAGTGGCTGCCGGCGAGGGTAATCCTACTGACCTAGGGCCCTATCTATGGCACTCGATTCTTAGAACCTCCAGCAGTATTAATTGTTTTTCTTAGTTTGTAACGTGATAATCCTTCTTTCTATGACCACTAGGCTGCTAGAAACCTTACCAGAGCCCTATTGTAGTGCCTGTGCACTACAGCTCCCCTCGATGCAGCTGCATTGTCGGAGTCTGCAAAAATCCTGCCTTTCTCCCAAAACAAGGCTGGCTTGCACATCCCTACGTCCACCTAAGTTATCTCTGGAACAGCAAGGAATCTCAGCAGCGTAACATTCGCCTGCTGATACAACTTCAAGGGAGTATAATGTTTTCTTCCTCGAGTATACCCAGGGATACATTTTGCGGACTCAAGCCTGCGGAAACTGTCTAACCAGCAAAACACCGACCCATGGCTCCTTTAGGCCAAACCTAATCTCACATTTGTCGTAGGTCCTTGTACTGTTCGCTTCTTAGAACTGAATGGGGAACCTCGGGGGTCACACCAATGCCGATCTCCCGTAACGGGTGTTCTTGAATTGCATAACCTCCCACTTTACCGTCTGCCCTTATTTTGGTATCCCACGATGCCCATTTGTTGGTTGACAACATCACATGGGTGCGACGCCCACTCTGCCCCTGCCTTCGTTCATGCGTTTCGTCCGTTTGGCAAACTGCTTAACCTCGTGCCCGTCACGAGCCTTTTGAGCCTGCAGGTGTTGACATGAGAAATGCAAAACTGCTACAAAGTCAAGCAAGCGCTCATATACATGTCAGCAGCAACAGTCAGCTAGATGTCAGAGGCAAAAGCAGCTCACTGCGGATGTGCCAGGTCTACTCTAGGATAAAGGACCACTTCATTGCCGCACCTGTTGGCCATTCCTCTTGCGAAACTGATAATCGGGAATGTACCATGTGTATCGCTGACCAAACGCCGTCTTGCGGACAACGTCAGGGTCGTCGGGATTCTCTTCTCTGCGAAAAAATTCTCAAAACAGCCACTTGTATATCCCATGAGGAATTGTGTTACGGTTCCTCGTGCAAGCACAAGCTGTTGACCTATCACGCTGTGTGGAAGGCACGCTATTCGCTCTATCCCTAGACACTTCTAATGATGTAATGATGCTGGCGCTGGCATCACAAGGTCAGGCACAAGCATGACACTCACGCTTCCTCCAGCAGTCCCTTCCGGAGCAGTTGACGTTTTGCTCGCTCTGTTGCCTCAATATTTTTTAGCTTTGTTCTGCGACACAAACGGCTCACCACAGTTTAAGTGCTGCTATGCCAGACAGGACGTATCGGGAAGCGCACTCTCCAAGCACCGACATGGGAAAGTGGAGCAATATGCTCTGCTACAGTCAAGTAGCCTTACATAAATAGTGCATTTTCAGCAAGAACACAACAGATATGCACTCACTCCATGGGAAGTTCCACCTCCACAAGACCGGTGACCCAGTTCATCTGGTCCTTGTACTCCTCGGTCCTGTCTGCAACCTGAAATTTCCACATGAGCCAGTACAAGATCTAGAGACTAAGCAACAAACAGAACGCCGGCAAAAGAAGATGCAGAAGCGCATTTGGGCCAGCGCAAATGCTAAGCGCAACCCTCGAGAAACTGGCTTGGCACACTGAAGGAAGACCTGCTCCAATTTGCTTTGAACGTCGTAATACTAAGCAGTTGCTCAAAAATTACCTTTAGGTGATCGGGAACAGCATACAAATCTCTCATCTTGTCTATCATGTCGTGTTCCCTCAGGGCCTGCTCCTCGCGGGTCTCGTGCTGCTTGTCTTTCATGCGCTCGCGCAAAAATTCCTCCCTGATTTACACACGCACAAAGAGGCGACAGCACCAGATACCATAATGCAAACCCATAGCTGTTGCCTCGAGCACAGGGCCGTCTAGTGAAAATCCGCAGCCAGATATGTCCCAACCCCTAACAACGGACGCTCGATCATATGCTGCACTCCAACTAGCCGTACAAGTGTTTATCGGCAACGGATCCCGGGCCTCCTGTAGCAAAGTTCTTTTCAAGGAGGCCCACAGCGTCTTCTGTCTCTTCATCATCCTTCCCTTGGTGCGTTTCCTCCAAGGCCAGACGGGCATCTAGACCCTTTCGTGGACCTCCGCGCATGCGCTGTAGGTCCTTCATGCTCCTGACCACCTCCAATGTGTCATCTTCACTGTCAGAACCTCCCCGTTCATCCACTCTCGGTTCCTGAGAAGCTTCAATTGACGTGGTCTGGGTGGGGGGACAACGGCTCGGCAAAGCCGTTTCCTGCGCCATCCCTAGAGCTGCATCGGCATCTTCTAGGTCCTTCAGGCGCCTCAAAGAGTGGATTGGACGAACGTTCGAACGGAATAAGCTTCGAGGCAATCGAGAACTACCCCTCGGTGATGATTCTGCGTCAGTGAAGAGTGTGCGACAAGACTCTCCTCCTTCAGGAGACGGCGAACCACAGTCATCAAGTGAGGCGGTGCCACCTTTCGTGGAAGCCATGGCAGCGAAGGTCGCAGCTGCGTCTTTACTGACAGTTGCGGGACCCGCCTGCCTCTGATATGCCAGTTAGATGCAAAAGAACACGAGCAGTCACCGGCGAAGGCAAAAAGATTCACTCCGTTACACCGAAAAAAACAATGCAAGAACTACAGGGGACACTCATGGGCTCTTGAACGGGTCTACTCGCCTGTGCCTTGGGTGGGCACGCTGAAAAGCCATTTGCACGCAGTTACGCAGCAAGGCGTTCATAAACTGCATGCAGCTATGGGGATGCAAGAAGCGATAAATGAGAAGCCAAAGACGCCAAGAGCTAAACAAAGTCGAGACAGAGAAGCACTTACTAAAAATGAAACACAGGTACCCTCGCGTAAACGACAAGGGACGGGACAAATAACCAATGTCTAGAGGAACCCCGCATAAAGAGGGCCAGGAGAGAATTAGAGTGAAAACAGTTAGTGAGCATATCCAACAGGCAGCAGCCTGTGTTGTTGAATACTTGCAAACCATTGCACAACAGCCAGCTGGTGGCCCCGTGTGATGGGGCTGGAAATGGCTGCTTCCGATGGAGGATTATCCTCATTAACCGGATATAAGGCATATTGTGTCGGGTTTCAATATCTGTGCAATACTAACCTGGAAAAACCAGCTGATTGTTTTTACTATACTACACTTATTCACTTAAACGTACACTTCACAAAGCGAAATAGAGAATTAGGTTGAATGCCCCACCGGTGATAGCAAACGCCAATCTCGCGAGGTTCCCCCCTCTTCCACCAGATTGACTGCCAACAAAGTTTACGTGAAATTTTCAGTTCCAAAGCATATTTATTATAATCTGTGCAGGCAATGCCACTTTCCTGTTGAATTATTTATATGATATATGGAGGGCATCTCAACTCCTGGCATTGGCGAGCGTGGCGTGCAGGAAGGCCTCACTGCACGCACGAGTTCGAACACACATGTCCTTCCGCTCAGATACAAAAGCGGGCTTTCTGTAAGATGAAGGGGTGGCGTATGAGAACGTTATGAACTTGTTTTGGCAGGGTAACGCATGTATTTTTGCCGCAGGCGTCCACTGGTTCTGGTACTCGAGTCCGCTTCCCCATCCGAGGGCCAGTGGGCGCCTCAATGGGGCCAAAACGGATAGGATGAGATATGCTTAGAGACAGCGGAAGTCATTCCTCAATCCGCAGGTGTCGTGAGCGAACCTGTTCATCCGTTTGGAACTGCGGGAGAGGTGGCTGCCTGAGCTGAGTCACTAGTCTACGCACATTCTTGCAACTCACGCGGCAACACAGCCGCAAATGCGAGAACAAACAACGCCTTTGGGCCGTAGGTATGAACATTATAGACCAGTGTTAAGCAGGGTTGCTTGTGTACCGTTAGTAACACCTTAAAGAACGCAACCCCAACCAGATGATTTCCAACCCACCACCCACTGGGGAAGGATGAGGGTTCATTTGCGCACTTGAGACAGCCTTGCCAACATTGCACAATTATGCTACGAGCAGGAATTAGTGGAGGGGCTAATGACCATATGCGAAAGCCTCTTAAAACAGCTTTCTTTAATTCACATTTGTAGTTCAGTTGTCAGGGGAAGCAGGTAGTTACAGCCACAGTAAATTTCCCTCTACAAATGGAAGCCTGCGAAGGCAGACTTCGTAGGCGTCTGGGAGTTCGATCGTATCCGTCCCACCTAATTCGGGTGCTCGTGTGGGTGCACTGTAGGCGTACCCTTCAAGATTCTAGCCAGTGAGATGTTGCAAGTCGTCCCTGTCGGCCTGAACTATTCGGGAAGTGTACTGCATAGCAAAAGCAGAGGCGCTTACGCTTGCGTAGGTCTTGTACACCGTTTAACTCCATTGGCAAAGCAAGATCATGACGAAATTGATGGCCTACGGGGGTCTTTTGTTGGCGCTCACAAAGACGATCCAAAACGTCTCATGGAAATAAGCGATTACATTTGCGAACGGTTGCAAGAAAATGCAATTCCTAAACCCAGCGCTTTTGCCACGAAATGCTTGTCGCTTGCTTGCTTCTTCCTCTAAAACCCCTGATCTCCGTAACGGCGGCCGGCTAGAGTTCATTTTCCTTGCCGCCGAAATCGCCGACCACCCATCGGTAGCTCTTGCTGCGCTGTGTATTGCAAACACGCCCTACGGTAGTAAGTCTAGCTACACGAAATTGCCTACTTTACAAAGTTGCGTGCGTCGTATCAGGCCGCAACTGACTCTGGCACTTTCTATGGAATTCTTGCTGGTAAAGGGTCCAGCATATGAACTTTCCACAGAATTCCGGTCTTTCCACTCGGACAAAATCTCACGGTGTACAAATGCTACTCATTCGTAAACTGGAATGCAACGTTCCACATGACGTCGATCCGCGCACAGATAAAAGGGCGCCCAATCTGTTGTGCTCTACAGTGTAGAGTGCGCTTCTCGCTGTGTTTTCGGGACCACCCGCCTGCGCTCCTACGTCATTTCCCAACTTGTTCAATTGGGCTGCATGACTGCGTGTTCGTCTGTTAGGCGGGATCGTGATCACAGGCTTCCCCTGTTGGCCCTAATGTCACCACAACGAAGTCCTCAAACTACACGTATAAAGTGCATGAAAGGCATGGAAAAAATGAAAATCTGAAGAGCTCAAGCCAATAAAACCATGAGGATGCGACACCACTGCAGAGCGGATGGGCTTCACGTTATAGGGAGTGGGCACATGACGCATGCCTACCCACATTCCCCAACGTCCCAGCTGCTGTTTGGAGTTGTATGCCGCGTTCACTGCACTCTACACTATGCAAGCATCGCTGGGGTTGCACATGAATTCACGACGGTTTATTCAAGTGAGGATTAGTCCGGATTCCTATATAAGATGTCTTCGAGTGTGATAACGCTTCTGAGAAGCTCAGCCAGCACGGCACGTGCCCGTTCAGGTTCTGGATGCTGAGGAATGCTTTGTCCCCCGCTTCTGTGAATCCACGTTGATTGCTTAGGTGAAGTTTGGCGGACCGAATCACTTAAGACTTGTGGCCAGGGAGTTGGAGCCGCCTGGCCAGGGAGGGGTAAGTCTCTATAGGGAGGATCTATGGTTGGCCGCATGCCCAAGGATTCTTCTACTGCAGCGTTTCCCGACTGCTGGGAGTGCCACCAACTAATATCACCATAACCATGCTCAAAGTAACGCGCAGGGGTTGCATAGGCTTTGGCGCCTTCAAACGTAGAAGGACGGCTTGGAGCCACCATTCCGCGTAAATTCGGTGTGTCCCATTGAATCTGTGGAAACGTGCCCGTGCTACCATCTGCTGGAGTGCGCACCCAGATCACCGAAGAGCCGAGTACCGCTGAAGCAAAAGGGGGTGACCGGTGCTGCAGTTGGTGAGGCTGATGGCTAAGGGCATAATACGAATGGGGAAGAAACGCTGGGGAAGAACCCTGTACTGGCAGTGTTTCAAGATCCGAGGCTACAGACTGAGGAGATGCTGGAAATATTAACGGAGGGGCTGCCTGCATCTCCTGGGAGGGTGCTGGGCCTTCACTAATACGGGAAGGCTGGTATACCACCGGGGTTTTTCTGTTCCCATGTCCTAGAGTAATTGCTCCTCTTGGCCGCCCATTGAGGGTTGCAGAATTTTGTGAACCCAACGCAGTACCGCCAAGCGTACGTTGGGCGGCCGACTGCGTTAGTGGAAGGTGAAGCAGACCACCTGCTTTCCTAACGGACTCAGCGATGTCCCATAGCACTTGTTTTAACGATGGTAGAGACTGATCGGCGAGTTGTTGGTGTTGGGGGCCAAGAAGCAGCTCTGCGCCAA
Organism: Eimeria sp. OTU-X; assembly: GCA_904066255.1. Classification (NCBI taxonomy): domain Eukaryota; phylum Apicomplexa; class Conoidasida; order Eucoccidiorida; family Eimeriidae; genus Eimeria; species Eimeria sp. OTU-X. The sequence continues at coordinate 38,952 of CAJFCX010000033.1, read as the reverse complement.
TCGTGTTCTGACAGTTGCGGAGGTGGTATCTGTGATACGTGTCCATGGCAATATAACGAGAGTAAATGTCGAAAACTACCTTGAGAACGCCTAGCTGTTGGTTGAAGACATGCTCTGGCACACAACTAGAGGGGTTTTCGCACATTCTGGAGAGTCCCGCTAAGACAAGCGAGCAAACCTTTACTGTCATGCCGGCAGTCCGAATCAGAGACCTCATTCTCTTCATGCGTGCAAGAGGCGAAGTTTTGGGGGGAGTCTGCCGAGGAATTTTGAGCGCTTTAATCAAATCAATCAGAGAATGGACTTCCCAGAACAGGCTTTGAACTTCCCGGACCTCCTCAGAGTGCCGAAGGGCGCATGACCCTAGCACCACAAGTGTGTCACTGAGGGACGACCGAAAAGGCTCGAAATCTTTTGGGATTACTGAAATAGCGCCCAAATTTAGCGCTAGCAATCTCATCACTGAATGTGCCAGGCGCAGACCTTGGCCTGCCGGCAGCACTTGCAGCAGTTTTCGGCAGGCCGTTATAGCCTCCATCATCCGTTTGAATAAAGTCTCAACCTGGTTCGCAGCGTACGAGGGTAGTTTGCGTCCCCCCCACAGATCCTGCTCCCCATAGAGCCAAGAGTATAAATTGTACCCCATCCGATTTCCATGTTCTTGGCTTCCCCCTGCACTTTCCTCTGCAAAAAGTGACTCCATAAGTTCTTCTTCGCCACGTCGCCTCACGCCTTGACCCCAAGGATGCCAAGCGGGGCCTCGGCCTCTACTCGGCAAGTTGCTGCGCTGCTCATCCTCTCCAGCTGAAACATCCTTTGGTGAAACACCACCTTGTCCCGTCGTTGAACTCCGTGCATGAAATCCTCCGTGTGCCCTAGAACTTGTAGATGCATGCCCTGATTGCCACTCTGGCATGTACAGTGACTCCAATCTTGGTTCACCGGAAGCAACTCCCCCGACCTGGCCCTGCACGCCGCCTCCTCCAAGGCCATCAGCCCACCACAATCCCCCCTCCCTTTTATCTAGAATGTTGTCCCCCTCACACGTCCGACGACCTTCACTTGCAAGCGATCTAGGCGTCCCTACCACCACATTCCTTTCCTTTACCAACACAAAGCACTGCAACAGAAAGTAGGCAGTAGCCAAGGAGGTGAAAGTAATGCCTACAAGACGAATCCATGATGAAGACGTATTCCCGCCATCTCGAAGACGTTGGAGGCAGTGATTTCCATCAACGCAGAGGTGGGGCGCTTTGTTTTCCTTGCTTAAAGGGATCCTGTGGGCAATGCTGTCAACATATGACACCTCGGAAACGTGTTGATGTTCTTGGGAATTCATTTGATGAAGATACAGCTAGCAGACCCTTGTAATTTGAATTATTAATTTGCTATTAAGTGATTTGTCCGCTATCTGTGGCTTGTTTAGTCACAGTATTGGATAGCATACCGTGCAATAACAACGTCCATACTGCCGCTACCAGGCACACTTGCAAGTGGTAAGCATTTCTACTGGAATATTTCCCAGCAGACTGAGTTTCGACATCCTCAAGAGTTACGAAAGGTTTGGGAAGTTTCTGCTGCTGTTACTTGGAAAACATTGGAGAGACAGAAAGAGTCGCAACACATGCTTGGGAGAGACACGTCTCGACAGTGCCGATGCACGTTGCCCTGGACGAGCCGGCACGCAGCGAACCAAAAAAGGGTTTGTGCAACAGTGATGCTGCATAAATATTTTGTTTTGGAATTTTCAAAGCATATTCCCTTATATAACGCAATTACAGGAGGAGATCATCACCCGACACTCGTCCTACGTGTCTTGGTGCGGGGTCGTGACGATGCAGCTTGATGCCCATGCATGCAAAACTCGTGCCATCAAAGAGGCTGTCCCTCAATCTTGCTTATTCTAACAAATGGTGAGACAAATGATGAGTGCCGGAGTAGGAGTCTTCACGAAATAAGGCGAGGTTCTGCGAGGGTCCCCGGGATGTCGTGTACGTCGCCACGCATCGCGCAAGGGTCCAAGGTGTTCAACTGCGGCAACAATTGTAAACCTTCACAACCGCAGTTCAACCTAGAAATCCAGGCCAATTGCTTTTACTATACTACACTTATTTACTTAAACGTACACTTCACAAAGCGAAATAGAGAATTAGGCTGAATGCCCCACCGGTGATAGCAAACGCCAATCTCGCGAGGTTCCCCCCTCTTCCACCAGATTGACTGCCAACAAAGTTTACGTGAAATTTTCAGTTCCAAAGCATATTTATTATAATCTGTGCAGGCAATGCCACTTTCCTGTTGAATTATTTATATGATATATGGAGGGCATCTCAACTCCTGGCATTGGCGAGCGTGGCGTGCAGGAAGGCTTCACGCCACGCACGAGTTCGAGCACACATTTCCTTCCGCTCAGATACAAAAGCGGGCTTTCTGTAAGATGAAGGGGTGGCGTATGAGAACGTTATGAACTTGTTTTGGCAGGGTAACGCATGTATTTTTGCCGCAGGCGCCCACTTGTTCTGGTACTCGAGTCCGCTTCCTCATCCGAGGACCAGTGGGCGCCTCAATGGGGCCAAAACGGATAGGATGAGATATGCTTAGAGACAGCGGAAGTCATTCCTCAATCCGCAGGTGTCGTGAGCGAACCTGTTCATCCGTTTGGAACTGCGGGAGAGGCGGCTGCCTGCATCTCCGAGTCAGGAGTGAACTACATGGACCACGACTTTGCTGCCTCTTGGAGGGTAACGTTCGGGAGTATGTTGGTGATCCCATGGACCGTTTCGGGTCACCTGCATTAATTCTATGATGATGCCTCCACGTTGAGGGTTCCTCAACGGCGTCAGACAACGCATTGGCCCCAGAACGAAGAATTACAGGATCCTTTTCAACGTACTACAAACTCCTGCGGCTGCTCGCCCTCCTGCGGGCTTCGGCGGGCCTGATAATCCACCGAATTTAGTCGCCTGCGTTGGAAGTATATGATGAACAGCGTATGTCTCCCACTAGTTGCTTCCCTGCACAACTGGACTACACTGAGACAGCACTTGCTAACCCGACGACATATCAGAATGCCAAAAACCAGCTCATCACGTCTACAGCCAGTTTTTAGCCCTTCGTTCCTGCGCTGTCTTCATGGATTCTCGTGCTACGAGCTCTGAGACAGAGGCTGTAGACGTGATGGGCTGGTTTCCGACGTTCAGATCTGTCGTCGGGTTAGCTAGTGCTGTCTCGGTGTAGTCCACGGATGCAGGAAACCAACTAAAGGGAGAGTATTATGCTGTATTGTAAACCTACTTCGCACGAGTTAGGAAGTGAAGCTACATTGGGGAATTTTGCATGGTATAAGCCGCAGGCACTGAACTAGCTCACGAGGGCGCTCATTGACCGTCTGCCTCCAGGTGGTGAGCTGCGGCCATTGTATGCTTGACATTAAGATGATCCATACAGTTGTGATAATTGGTGCCAAGAACCCTTAGATCCCACACAGTGGTTATAGTTTTCGGAAAGGCATCAGGCTTCCAGTCTGGATACAATAATTAGTTTGGCTGCTCCCTCTGCGGTGACCGAACTAGAACAGGGGATAAAACGCACATTGCGAGGCTGATTCAGAAATGGGGCATCTTACATGATACGATACATTTACGATGGACAAGCTCACCATGATTTAGACATAGAAGTGCCGCTAGTGACCAACTCGATTGCGCAGACGCGCGGGCAACCACCCGCAGTTCTGGTTGCTTGTGCTGCTTATACCGGGGTACCTGAAGACTGGGGAGAGAGGACAGCAGCTTTTTAAGACCTCCCATCAAGTATTTTGGCTGTATTGCAACTCACCATAGGGCAGGACCCTCATCACAATTATGCCACGTTAAACCGCTCCAATATAAAAGTTCCATAAATATAAAAGTTCCGTAGCATTATAAAGTGACTTATTTCCACATTGAGGTCGGCTCTTCTGCCGTAGTTGAGTAGACCCATGTAGCGTGCTTGCCATCAGCGAAGCGCTGCCGCAGAGAGTGTGCCATATAGTGGATTGACATTGTGGACTTCCTCGCCGTACTTCCAGGTGTTCAATCCATTTATCAAGCTGCATCAAGCGTCTCTAGAAAATACTGAGCATTATTACCTACTTTAATATGCAAAACATGACACGAGGGAGATATGCAGCCGCGGCTATCAGCAGCTAGTTCTGTGCCAGACGTTACGTGGTGGGGCAGATCGCTTCTTACGGTGACGGCCATGCTCGACCGTCTTTCTTATCCACTCCCTAAGCCATTTTCCATGCTAATTAACCTAATCAACTTAAGCCCCGATGAACAGGATGGATCATCCGGTTCATCGGGGCTTACATTGCTATTTGTAAGAATACTCGATTTTAGCCGAATACAGTCGCGCAATGCAGTCAACGTACTCGTTTGCAAAACAGCTAACTCCCATAAAGTATTGAGGAGTGATGGGCATAGAGAGCGAAGGGCATGATAGATGCGGAGAGGATGTTGCCTGACATACTGCTGCAACTCTGGGTGACACTCGAGGCCAGCCCGCCAACAGTTGTATCTCAACCCCTCATGCAAGCGAACCCAAGCCACTGCGGCTACATGGAATAGCACTGTGGAGAATTGTTAATCGCTTAGTCGTCCCTCAGGTGCAATCGCGCATACAGAATGGGAGTCTGCACTGCATGCCAGTGCAGGGGAATGTACAAGCCCCAGAGGCACCAAGCAGCAACAATACAGCCTTAAACGCCTACATCATCTATTATGCTGTAGTTGGGGTTCCAAAAAACTCCATGCACACATGCAGGCACTTGTGTCTGTCGTTGCATAAGTGATCGGGACAACCCCATACATGACTTCGCTAGTCAAGGCTCCGGTGCACTCTAGACTGCTTCACTGCACATTATTCCCACTAGAACGAGTTGTACATGCCTGATAAAGCTCATCAATAGGGAATGCGTGGGAGGAAACCCTGCTGAACGAAAGTTTCAAATAGGGAGCCATCGCCGTGGGCAACAACTCTGTGGGACAGTGCCGATGGAGCCCCAGGGCGGGAGAGGGGGACAGCATCCGGGTCGGGGTGCTGCGTGGTGGGTTATTGGTGTTTAATTAATAGATATTAAAGACTTTGAAAATATCGAGACTTTTGTGTTGCATAGGTGCAATATAGGGGGCAATTCAAGAGGTTGGCAATGGATAAACGTGTTCCACCCTCTGCATTACTTGATCGCAGAAGGGGACTTCTACCGAATCCGCAGATTGCCAGCCCCTACGGAATACCACGTTCATAATTTACGATTAAAAAACGTGTTGTATACATTTTTAATCAAACAGGCCTCTGATTGCCTTCGGGGGAGCTCACTGTCTTCTTGTCGTGGGTTCCCCAGAGTTCCCCAGACCGAATGTTCACGAGACGGTGGGTTCGGCTCGAGGGCGAATGAAACGTCTTCTTTCTTTCTTCTTTCTTTGTGTGGCATATAGCTATATATGTTTCTGCACTCCTGAAAACTTCTGGGAGTACCCACTAGTGTGGGCGCTCTTGCAGAGTCTGCCCGCGTACATGAGAGGGAGTGTGCCGACTGCCGGCACGAATGACTTGAATTGATGCGATGGAATCACTTCTTGCTTATCGGCTTTCTGTTGGTAGGTCCAGTGACGTGGGGGAAGATGGTAAACTTCTGGAATCCAATATCCTACAGGGAAGGCACACTGCAGCGATTGATGGGAGGACTACCTTGAAACCCCTGATGAGCAAACGATTCCCGCCTTCACTTATCAATCTATTTGCTGCGACAATCACCTCTTTGGCAATGGCATATTTGGTCCTTCGTTGTTTTGAGAGGAATACTCTCAGCCACGGGAAGGGCACAACACTCAGGTTGTTATCTTTCAACCCATATCGTTCAGAAGACGAATGTGTATGGATCGAAGAACCAGATACCGACAACGAAACAGACGAGGAAGTGGAAAGTGCCTTACCAGCTGATCTGGAATTGTTTCCCACCTTCCCTGGGACTTCGGCCGTATTGTATCCACCAGAACCCGCTTCCGCTGGCAACGTTTGGATAGGAGTGCCTTTGGGAGCATGGGGAGCAGAGGGAGGGTATACTGGAGGAGTGCAAGGGATGATGGAAGAATTAGAGCAAAAGGAGGCAGAGGGATCGACGAGGCGGGTGGACAGATCCCCTGTCAATTCCGACGGCATAGTCTCTCAGCATTCAGGTACCATGCCTGCTACAGCAGTCCCGTACGACCCCTGGAGGGACCGCAACATTCCATTGGACGTAGCAGAGCAACTAAAAAGGCTCCTATGTAAATTACGCTCCTTCGCTTCTGTTTGCTGCCAGTTCCTGAATCATATGGATCATCGTGCAATGATACGGTTTACAGCTGCATTAATGAAAGTACTGACCATGCAGCTAGGTGTCATTTCGCTAGTCCCAAGCACCATGGAGCAACTACGGATGGAGGCTGGCGAGGCCTTGATCAATTTAGGCACTCAAGCTGTGAAGCTGACCGGCAATGACCCCACGGTGAGTCGACACCGAGAGATTGTACAGGACTTGCTGTTGCTGACCAAGAATGTAATGCACCCGCGACCGGTTGGCGATGGTTTGACCCCCAGAAAGTTCAAGAGCAAGATCCTTGGAATGTTGGGCTTCAGTACGGTCGTAAGCTGGTACTCCATGGGGGTCGTGATGGGTATGTATTTTCACCTAAGTGAATCAAGGGGCTTCCTGTCGAGTGCATTCGTAGAGAGGCAAACACATCTTCTAAATATTTTACAGGCACATCAGCTTGCTCGCGTCGTTCCCGACTGTGGTGTACGGTGGTTTATTGAGAAGTGTCAGATTAAAATGAGGAAACCGGTTTTCTTTACTCGTGACCAGTCGATTCAAAGCAACAGCCTGCCTATTCCTACGACGGCTAACTTCTCGAGCAGCCTTGAGCAAGCTATAAAAGCGGCCGGTGATCTTTCATACAAGCCATCCTTTAGCCTGAAATACGTAGATGCCGGAAGCGGTATAGGCGTCAGTAAGGGTGCTTCTCCCAAAGCTGGGATACTCAGTCCCGGTAATCGTGCTACTGGCAAAGTGCATATACCTTCTACTGCCACAGGTGTTGGACAGGAGGGCTTGCGTGGAACGATAGCCACCTTTCCTGGATCATCGGGAGACGCAAGCAGCCAAACTACTTTAGTTTTCCAGGGCTCGGCAGGTATGGAAACATTGCTAGGGAGTTGGCATTCCCCACGGACACAACCTCAATTGCACTCGGGTCCTGCGTATGGTCAACAACAACAAGAGCCAATCCCGCATTTACCACACTTGCACGCCAGCTCCAACAAACCAGGAGGCCCACTACCACACGAACCACAGCTGGAGTCGCAGGCACACCACACTGCCCATCAAATTCTTCCGCCACCCGTTGGAGGTGGGATTCCTTTCAGGCATTTTCAGGATAAAACATCCAAAGGTGAGCCTACATGGGTTGCTTCTTCAGCAGAAGGCTCCAGGAGTATGCATGCAAGTAGTCCTACTCATACGAGAGTAGAAGCGGAGCATGCGCCTCCACCAGGTTTGCGGATTCCTCCGTCATACCCTTGGGAGCCCCTCAGAGAAGAACAAGGGAGGAGCAATTTACTTCAACAGGTATCGCGGGCAGCTGCGCCTTCAGCTCATGGGTTCCAGGGTGGCCCAGAAACTCTTTTGGGGTACCACGACGATCGCATTGATCCGTCCCCACGCGCACCACATTCTTTCCTCCTTCCTGTTGACACATCTAGTGCAAGGCATGCGAATGATAGTGGCAAGCACCGGCCAGCGACATCAGTGGCATTACCGGGAGCTCCTGGTACTGTTCAAGCCCAGCAGGTTTCTGTCGGGCTTGCAGAATGGGGGCACCATCCGCTCCCGCAAGGATATCAGCGACTTTTTCGGCTGTCATCAGTACCAGGTGATCCATATGGCGACATAAGTCATGGAAGGATGTTAACCGAACCTCCGCGACCGCCACCTGGACTTGAAGGCCATCTTCATGCTGCTGTGACGCACCTGACCTTGCCGCCGCAAACGGGAGCAGGCAGTTCACACCTATTGCTACAAAGCTTTTCAACTGGTCCTCCTAACGCAGGCATTCAGCCTTCCGTGTCTTTCTTCCCTCAATATGCGGCTGGCCCCCACTACATGCCTCCTTTTGTAAGTTCTTCTCAAATGACTTCCCCACAACGTAGCGGCACTGGTCCGCAGTTTTCACTACAGCCACCCAGATTTCCTGCAGCTGCCTTACCGAGTACATCGGAGCAAGCTGGGATATCGAGCGGATTGGGCATCGCAGGAGTCATCAGTAGCGCCGGAAGGGGAAGGCCCCCGTTCACCCCGTCCTTAATGGAATTTGCTGGCTCGTCTTATGGGCCACCGCAAACAGCCATTCCACCAGCTTTGCAACATGGAGTCGAGGAGGGAATGGAGCAGATGGACGAAATTCAGCAAGCGGTGGAGGCAATGGATCCTTTCAAGGATGACTAAGCTTAGAGGTAAGCTGGGTGAGTGGCACTACTGCACACGAACGGCTGGTGGCAGTTCCTTACTTGGAACTCCGCTGCTGGTGAAAGCCGATGATACAAAGCGTAGACCAATCATCTACTTCACGCAGGTAGCCTGCCTGAAACGTGTGGAGTAAAGGATAGTTCGGGGGAGCTACACGCATACGACATAAAACACGATCCACTTCGTAGACACTCTCTCATATAAGCTGCCACTTTAATGCTACCCTTTTGCATGTGGTCGTAATCACCGGTCGTTTCATTTCTTCTACTGCCGGCAGCAGGCACAAACCACAAACTCGCCTTTTGGCTTGGGATTTTGCTACAACCTTAAATAAGGGAGAAGCGTCCCTTGGAGAGCATCGATTAGAAGGCGCCTACCTCACGGAAAAGTCGACTACCAACGCAACAGTTGCGCTGCTGCTTTTCACCACCAGTTACCCCAGAAGTCATTGCCTTTACTCACGAATGCCTAGGTGGTGTTAGTTCTTTCCAATTGTCCCTCCTGTATGTTGTATGCATAGCATCTTTGCACTGCTTCGAGTTCCTGCTCTCCCCCGAGGGAAGGCACTTATTAAAGCTTGCTAAAAGCCAAACGCTGGAAGCAGGGGATGCACCAGCATCATGATCAGCTTTCCATTCTGCAGCTACTGTAGGTGTTGCAGCAGGCCGCAGAGGCACCGCAGCAAATACTTCCTGCTGCACTTGGCGGAGTAGTCCTGTACTACTGCTCACTACATCCAGTTCCCTGCGTTGGCGATATCCTTAAAGCACTAGAAATAATATACATTAAAGCAAACGAAAATATATTACATATGATGACAGCGACTAGTGAAACTGCTGCAGTGCCGATGAGCCGCGGATTATTCGCTGTGTCATCCAGAAGATAAGCATTACAGCAAAAGTTTCTCGCACAGATAGAGCTAGGGCATCAACAGAATAAAGGGGCACACCCGCAGCCTGAGCAACTCCTCAACGGCAGAGAAGAGGAGAAACGAAGTCAGTAGCGGCAGTCCATGATTCAGACATTGAAATCAACGCTGAAGGCAGTGAAGATAGCACAGCGAAACAGACAACGAAACGACGGCCAAATGCAGCAAGGAGAGGAAGGATGAGTGAGAAAAAAAAAAGAAACATTTACACCACTAAGCTCACAAAAAGGAACCATGGCGCTGTCGTGATTTATCGCCTCCTGCAACCTGTCTGTATCTGTGCTCTTCCGGCGGCTCTTTTCGACCTGCTTTATCCGGTCTCCTGTTTGGCCTCTTACTACATTGCTCATTCATTGCTGCTCCGTTCGCTTTTGTCCTATACAGAATTTGACCTTGCCGCCTCGTACAAGACTTTGCTTGCGGGCGCGTTTTCCTGTGAGTGATGTAGCTTTTCCGGGTTTGCTGTGTGGCTGCATGGCATCTTTGCCGTTTTCCCGGAGGTGTGCGCTGGTGTGCCAGCTAAACTGTGCCCGAGCATGGATTCCGTCCATTTCTGGCAACCGCACAGATACGAACTTTTGCCTGTTCGCCCTCATCAATCTGTTCATGCACTGTCAGTCCATTGGGTGTTTTTGGGTCTCCCCGCCGTAACTAAATCCAGCAAACGCTCTCGCTTTGTGCAGGATCCGCCCACGGCTTGCCAAGAGCTGGTGCCCTATAGGTTTAACCTGCAGATGCAAACCTACTATTTTGCCTATGCTGGAAAAGCACAACTAAAAACGTTAATAGGCAGCGTCCGCGTATTGTTGCCTCGCCATGCTCTTCCCAATCTGGCACAGAGCATAGCTCCACAATAGTGCAGATAGGCGAATACTGGTAAACCAATTGCATCTGGGGCAATTCCTTGGTAATATGCAGGAGAACTTTTGCTCAATGAACGTGACACCTGGGAAACGGAGATTGGTAAACCCTACAGCTTACTTTCCAGGTCATTAATCCACATCCAGCCTACACTTTTGATTAGTGTATCCACAACAGGATCACAACTAAAGCGTGGTAGAAATGTCGGGGCACAACTAGCTAACACCATTTCGGGTGCCACATGCTACAGACGACCAACTTTAAATTGTAGTTCATTGTAAGAGGCACGCAGTCTACATTGTGGCTCACTGATCTGTATGTGCTTCCACCTTGAGCCACTGGGAAGCAGTTGATCTACGTATTTGGCATTTCTCTTTCTCTGGCAATCCATCGCAGTTGCACGGGGCAGATCCGCCTCCTCCAGTTAACCGGTTGTTTACGAACACGCATCGCACAATGCAAGGGTGTGCAGGAATGCGACAGCCCGCGGCCCTCCCACACCTCCAGTGATCTCAAGTCCCATCCACCATTCGACAGTCATTCCAGTTAACTGCAGCCTCTCGTTGCTACAGGTTGAGCTTGCTTAGTCCCTTTTGGAACGGTGTATATAAAGAAACCAAGAGATCACAGAGCCCCATGAGCACGAAGGGAGGAAGCGCAGCCGTCATTTTTGATGCTTCATAATATACAGCACCATGAAATGCGAACCAATATACCACTCACTGCCATGTAAAGAATTCCACAGTTCAAGGTGTTCCTTGGCTCTTCACGGGCGAGCACAGTCCCCAACGAGTTCAGGAATATGGAGGCTCCGCAAAGCAACTGGAATTCAAACTTAAGGCACGAGTTGATTTGTGTCGATGGAGCAGGCTCAGCTCCTGCGTCTAACTTGGGACAACCGGGGCTGACAGAGGCCTACCGCGACCCTAGTTTTCTGCAGGCCCGCTAATCGTTAGAGCCCGCTGCAAAGTTATCGCCTCAATCGGGTTTACAAAGTATTCGGTGTTTGCTGAGGTTGTGCATACCAGAGCGCCACGCTGTAGGCGGGAGTTGTAGTGCGCCGCCGTCCTCGGTCGTGCCTACTTAGCCATCACGTAGTACCCTACTCCCTAAGTATAACCCTTAACTACCAAGATCCCCCGAAGCCTACACCTCGAATACCCTCGAATACCACCCCGAATACCAAATCATTTTAGAGTGTCTGTGATAATAATGCGAGTTCGTAGAGCAAAAAAACTGTGTTCCGAATTGACCCCGGTCATGGCTGGGTGTCAGTGCCCAACCTACAAGATGATAAGGGGAATATCAACGGTGGCGGAACAGTCAGGAGCCTGGCCTAGAGCTCCACCAAAGTCGTAATTATAGATATAATACACCTATATAGTAATAATTCTATCACCTATCCAATTAGATCTCTAAAGGAGCCTACCTGGTACCCGAGTGGTGGAGTGGCTGCCGGCGGGGTTAATCCTACTAACCTATGGCTCTGTCTATGGTACTCGATTCTTAGAGCCTCTAGCAGTATTAATTCCTTTTCTTAGTTTGTAATATGATAATCCTTATTTTTGTGGCCACTGAGCTGCTAGAAACCTTACCAGAGCCGTATTGTAGTGCCTGAGCACTACGGGAGTTGTAATCACGGTCTCACTGCAGCAGCGAAGGTCCTGCAAGACCGTGCATGCAGGTGGGTGTCCATTGCAAGCCAAGGTACTTACTTCCACCTCAATACAGCCATTCTGTCAAATATGTTGTGACTTGACGATATAGAAACGTTAACTCTGTATCGGGGAAGCGCCGTTAATTTCCACTGCGTGGCCGAAGCTTTGGGGACCCTTTGGAACAGCTCCATTTGCCCCACTGCCTTCTACCTTCCGTCTGGTTTCCCGGTAGGTTTTACACTTAATAGGTCCAAATTATCGATGATAGCATTATCCCAGCATCGGCCGGAGGAAGTTGCGTCCAGTGGTGATCTCCGGTTCGCCCCACTGCTCGGTTCTGTTTGGTTTTCAGGTGGGTGTTGCAATAGACAGATCCAATTTATCGGCGATATCATTCTCCAGTATTGGCCGGAGGAGGTGAGGGCCATTCATTCCAATGCAGATCTGGTTTCCTGCGTGTCATTCGGAGCGTTGAGTGGGTTGCTGTACTCACCTTTTGCCTGCTTCTCGGCACTTTCTGGTTCTCCTGCCTCATTTAATTGATGCATTTAAGATCCCATGGGTGGGGATGGCGCCGCTAGAGGCAACTAAACGACGGATTGGCCATGAAGGGGGCAAAGGCGTCATCCCTGTGGAGTTTGACGGAGGAACTGCACCAGCCCAAGAAAGACGCGATCGACTCTTGAATCCGCTGTCTCCCTCACCCAGTCCCCACTTCAATGGAGCACTTCAGCAGTGCGTTTACCCTCACATATTGTCATTTAACACATTTGCGGACTGTTATGTGGAAGAAATGGTCAAAGACCTACCGTTTATCTTCGTGGATCCGTACTTTGACCCAGATCGCCATGAAGCCAGTCCTTACTACAAACCACTTGACTGTATGCTTTCTACAAAACAGCCTTCCGCCTGCATAACAACCCTTACATAGTGAAAACCGCACATGTGTGCGTCACAAACCACCATGGGCAGCTTCTAGTAGACCGGATGCTGAGCACTTTATTTGCGTATCCAGCTGCATGTGCGCTCGTGTTGGGGACAGATCTAAAACTGGGAATCGCAGAGGCCGTCCTGGGCTTTCCGCATAAAGTTGGCATGGGCGACCTCCAGGCAAATTCACACAACAGCAACAGACTGCTCCCTCGTCACTGCCGAGAGTCGCACGTCTCGTATGGGGCCCCTCTTCATGTCAGCTTCGTCTGCTGGAGAACTGGAGACGAAAACAGCGTGGCATTCAAGAAGACTATGGTAGTTGGGCATGTGCCAGTTATGGTAAAGAGCAACCGTTGCAGTTTGTCAGGTGAGCTGCATGCACATCAAGTCATTGCATAATACTACAAACTTTGGAGACAGGCTCAGCTCATCAACTCCTCTTCGTGAAGAGACCAGAGGGCACTATCAATTGCAAAAGGTCCAGGCAGAAACATCCAGCCCAGCGGATTCCCCTCTGTGAGCCTTGCTTTGTCTACGCGTCTTGCCCCGTTCCCCCAGGCATGAGCCCAACCGAAATGGTAAAAGCTGGAGAGGACTTGGATGAACTAGGCGGCTACTTCATCATTAACGGCAACGAACGCGTGTTGCGATTCGTTATTCAGCAGAAGACGAACTACCCCATTGCTCTCAAAAGGGAGAGCTTTAGGAACCGCGAAATCTTCGCCACTGATCTTGCAATTCTTCTAAGGAGCCAAAGGCAAGTTACAGTCCACTTTTCTGGATTATTGTAGCTGCCGTATAAAGACACGCAGCGTTCTTTTGAATGATTGGAGGCCCAGCGGCGATCGGCTGATTCTCTTTATGAGCCGGGGAGTCGCTGTGCTGATGTCGTCTCTTTGCAGTATGCTATGCTATTTTTTGCAATTCTTGCAGACTTGATGGAACGTGCACATCCAACATTCTGCTTGATACAGAAGATGGGAGGTGCTGCTACCGTATTTTGCTTAATCGGCAGGAGCACTTCTGTCCATTTCTCTTGTTGCTGCGGTGCGTGGGTGGGGGGCTGTCATTACAACAGTTCAAGCTCAAGTTCATGGAGGGGACATGGAGTGACGTTACAGAAGCTACACAGTTGCATGCGCTATTTGAAGAAGCTTGGGGAAACGAGAAGGACTTTGTTGATACAGATATTACGGAGCATAGGGTAGGCAGCGGTTCATCTCATTGGCGAGCGCGACAGTCCAGCCCAGATGAAACAAGGGAGGGTTCGTCATCCACGCGATTATAGTGATGCCCTTTCCATTGTTTGTTGCTGAGTGCAGCCCTTGCATCAGCTTGGCCAAGTGTTCTGGAGAGGCGTAGCTTGGCTGCTGCCTCCTGGGAGTACCTACGAAGACGCCGGGAGGTTCATCATCGATCGGTACGTTCTCGTCCATGTAAGGGATTGGGCCAGTAAGTTTGAGACGCTCCTGTTGATGTTTCGGAAGCTACGACAGCTGCGGGCGGGGAAGATACCGGTAAGCTGTTCGCTTGTTTAGCAGCAAGTTTGATGCTATATGTAACTTCTGCAATCGTACTTCGCATTCCTGGGTCAGGCATACCGGCGATTTTGAATTGATTCCTTGTGATGCTTGCAGCCGGAGAGTATGGATGCTTTCGCGTATCAGGAGGTAGTACTTCCTGGCCAGATCCTCGCATCAGTACTGAAGGATGCACTTTTCGCTGCATTGATCAAGCTCCGCACGCAGTACACGGTAGTACGTAGCCACGTGCACGATGGTGGATGCTGCACCGAATCAGTTGATTGCTTGCCAATAGACTGTTATTGACGTAGTCCAGGCTACTTGAAGAATGTTTGCTGACCTTAGGGAGTGTTTACATTGCTGCTTTGCTCTGCCAGGAGCTAAGGCAAGTCAAGGCAGCTGGCCACGATCCGAGCCTAGTTATATCCTCAAACAAATTCTTTGACGCTGCTGCCGAGCGCTGCGCTTCTGAAATCGGTCACAAGATCAACTACTTCATGGCCACAGGCAACATTCGGACGACCCAGCTGGATCTTCAGCAGGTAAGCTGCAATGCTTCTTCCACTTTAATTTTTGTCGCCCTGTAGCCTGATGGGGCCCTCTTATCGTGTGAGTGTGGTGGTTGGCCTTGATGGAAGCGTGCGTGAACCTGTCGCTGCCTTTGCCCAGCTGTCAGGATGGACTGTCACTGCGGATCGCCTAAACCTGAATCGCTTTCTTAGTCACTTTCGAGCAGTGCATCGAGGCCAATTTTTTGCGCAAATGAAGACTACTGCAGTAAGTTCTCTGGCATACCCAGCATGTTTTCCTGCTTGTCCTTGCTTTATTCAAAATCAAATCATCTCCTGAAAAATAGCTCCATTTTGTTTTGACTATGTTGACAGGTTCGCAAGCTTTTAGGAGAAAGCTGGGGATTTCTGTGCCCTGTCCACACTCCCGATGGTGCCCCCTGCGGTCTCTTATTGCATTTGTCCCAGTTCGCTCAGCCAGTAGCGGTGCCACCTGACAAGGGGGTGAGGAAATAACTATAAACAGAGATGGCATAGGGGGATAGCTTATCATAGCGACCGGGCACTTCGTTCAAATTTTCTCTTAAAATTGATTGCTGATCTAAGAATTGTGTTATGGTCAAAGTCAAGGCAATAATGCTCGGCTGTTTTGGGGAAAACCTGTCGCCACCGGCATCGTTTATTGAATGCCGTCCTGCCAGAACAGTATTGTTGCGGATTGACGGTTGCAGGCAGTGGCAGCGGTACGGCTCTTCATGAAGGTTCGTGGGGCGTGCGTGGATCTTGAAGGCTTCTCTGGATTGCCTCCTTCGGACCTTGGGGCCGCTGCCGGGGGACAGGCCCTCGCCCAGTTTGGCGCAGGAAGCGTAAAATGCATACCGCTCGTTGTTGACGGTGTAGTTGTGTGTAAGATACGGAAGACCGAATTTAAATTTTGGTTCGATCAGTTACGTCACGCGAAGGGATGTGGGTTAGAAGGATTCAAAACCCATTGGGAGCTAGTTGGGTTTGACGAGGAGAGGTGGGTGTGCGCCCACGTTTACTGCACCCATTGCGTTTGCGCTCCATTCAGTGTGCACCAAGGCGAATTCCGTAGGGCAGGTGTCATGGTCAAAGGAGTGGACGAGGTTCACGTTGAGAGCTTTCCTGTGGAGGCTTGCTCTGCTCAGCAATCAGTTTGAAGGCATTTTTATCTTTACCATGCCCGGCCGGCTTGTGCGACCAGTCAAGCACTTGGCTACTGGACGGTAAGAGGCTTCGGCGCATTGGGACTGCTGTTTACGGTACAATAGGCGTTCCCCTTGCCAGTTTGTCACATTTGTTTTATGAACTGTGTGTTTCTGCGCAGCGTTGAGTTCATAGGGCCTCTACAGCAGCCGTGGATGTCAATTGCATGCCGTGACCGGAACGTCGCGATTAACGAACGTTCTATGAGAGCACATCTTCCGATTGTTGAAGAGCTTTTGCTTGACCAAAGTACAGGCGGGGACAAGGTAGAGGTGAGCATTTGGTCTTCTTAGAGAGTTTCCTGGGAGCACCTGCATATTCCCGTGTTAGCATCAGCCGATTCTAGATGCGACAGCCTTGATGGGCGCGATTGTGCACTTCAGAGCAAAGTGGAAAAGCTAGAGAATGCTTATCAGGCGTTGCTTGATGAAGAGCGCAACATGGCGCGGTGTAATAGTGACCCCAAACATCTGGGCAGCATAAAGGAAGCTCGAGAAGCCCTAGCCAC
The DNA here is from genome assembly GCA_904066255.1 of Eimeria sp. OTU-X. Classification (NCBI taxonomy): domain Eukaryota; phylum Apicomplexa; class Conoidasida; order Eucoccidiorida; family Eimeriidae; genus Eimeria; species Eimeria sp. OTU-X. The sequence continues at coordinate 22,260 of CAJFCX010000033.1, read as the reverse complement.
CAGCCATGTCCCACTGCATTACGAATACGTTGAACTGAGCCCAACGGCTTTCCTTAGTGTCACCGCGGCCCTCACCCCATTTAGTAATCACAACCAAAGCCCAAGGTATTTGAAAGCACGACAGGCAGAGTCGGGTAATGCCTAGCCAGTCGGAATTATCTCCCCCCACAGTTGTGCCTCTGTCCGCAAGCACATATCATTTACACTGAACAGAGACACCTTAGGAATTTTGGTTGAATTTTGTCTGAGATGCCATCCTGCAGGAATATCTATCAATGCCAAATGTTGAAGCAGACCATGGGCACACCATTCCATGCAATACCATTTAGGCATGACAACAAGGCCTACCGCCTTATAACTCCACAGAAACCGCTTCTGCGGACGCGGGATTACCGGCAGATTGATTTCGATGATTATCCAACTGGAGTGAATGCAGTGGTTGCCGTAATGTGCTATACTGGGTAATCAAGTAACGCCGTATTCTTTCTCCTACTTGCAACACCTGATGATCACTTGGATCCAACAGAAGAATACGAAATCACTGATATGCTCTGCTGCGGATATTTGAACCTCCACGTTTGACAACCTCGAAACAAGCGAAATGTTCCCGGACTCTGCTGCGTGCAGCTTCGACATGGAGGATGCCATGATCCTCAACAAGTCTTCTGTGGAGCGCGGCTTGTTCCACGGATGTGTGTACAAAACCAAGATAATAGACGCTGCCCCAAGTGGATCGCGCGCAGTGAGCTCCTCTATGGAGTAACGGGCTCACATGATTGTTGGGTGATTGCGTGTGTTTGCGCTTGGCAAGAATGGTTGTGCCACCTGCTGCAAACCGGCTGCAGACAAACACCTGGCTTGCTGCGAACAGTTAGTCGGTGAAAACGATAAGGGGGTAGCAAACGCATTCTCTTTTGCAGGCTGCGATGCGTTGTGGTGCTACAGCAAGATGCTGAGGAATACCAGTTCACGAATACCAGCAAACTCGGCCGGAAATGCATCCCTTCGCTCGATGCGGATGGCTTCCCTGCCATCGGTGCAAAGGTCACTCAGGGGAAGACTCTTTGCAGGTGTCTACTGAATTGATAAGGTCCAGGGTTTAGTCTCGTATTTTATTAGTGATTCCCAGCAGAAGCTTCTCAAGCACGTCTGCTAGCACGGCTGTTAGGGCTCAGTTGTTATTCTTATACATTTTGTTGCCTGTGGACGCTCCAGGTCGCAGAGGCACACACATTCAGCGGCTGCTCAGGCCCCTGCACAGCAGACTGTCTATAAGGATGACGAGCCCGCTTATGTTGATGGTGTGACCCTTACTTCGGCTCCTGCGCCTGCTGAAGAACGGGCCCTACGAACGGGCCTAAAGGGCTGCAGAGCGTCCCTTCGCCTACGCAGTGTTCGGAAACCAATCATCGGCGACAAGTTCGCGTCTAGACATGGACAGAAGGGCATCTTGTCCATGCTTTGGCCTCACGAAGACATGCCCTTTTCGGTATGGCCTACCAGCCCTTCAGTTTAGGGGAGACTGGTTACTTCGTTCAATTCTTACAATAGGGCATTTGTGGCGATGCTGTGTTAGGTACTTGCATTAATACCCTGCTGCTATTTGGTCGTCTTCAGGAATCGGGATTAGTACCGGACATTTTGTTCAATCCGCACGGCTTTCCAAGTAGAATGACAATTGGGATGCTTATTGAGAGTATGGCTGGCAAGGCAGCCGCAGTCCATGGAGCTTTCCAGGTATCGTAAATCGTGTGTAGTACTTAAAGGCCCCACTCCTAAATTGGCTGGCAGGGAGCAGCAGTGCTTTACCAAATCAAGGATTTATCCTCACCGAATACTATTGTTGAACACACAAGGGAGAGGATGTTGAATGAGTAACAGTGCACCATTACGAGCGTGGATCAACTCTGCAGGATGCAACAGCCTTTCGGGAGTTCAAGAAACAGCAGAAAACTGGGAACCGGTGGATCGATCAAGAAGGGCACCATGGTCAGCTACGCCGCGAATATTAGCTGTAGCCTAGTGTAGCACTAATTGTCTTATTTATGCGTGCTCACGAAGCACATGCTGTTCCCATGTTCTTGTGCAGGATATGTGCTGCGTGGGGAGCGTTACCGGACACCTGAAGAGGAGGCAATAGCCCAAGAGCAAGGCGACACTCCCGTAGATTACTTCGGTAAAGCACTCTTGGCCTCAGGTGAGTGTTTGGCGTAGTGGCAGTTGCATCGGGCCGGCCAGTGTGAACGTAATAATGCAAAAGAGCAAACCAGTGAGATTCCTAACAAGCCATTTCGTGCCAGTGCCGAGTGGCCCTTAGAGTTGGTGCTTTTTTTGCATTTTCCGACGGAATCCGTGTGTGTTTCAGGCTACCAGTACTATGGCAGGGAAGAGCTCTACAGCGGTGTCTATGGAGTACCGCTTACATGTCACATATTTACGGGCCTCATCTATTACCAGCGTCTGAGGCACATGGTACGGCACATAGCTTTGGCTGTGGTGATATATATAGTCATTCTTCGCACCGGAAAAGGTGTGTATAGTGGCAGATAATAATGCGCATTGCGATTTCGGATCCTACTTTGTCGTTGCGAAGGTAACAGATAAAGCACAAGTACGTGCAACTGGACCGATTGACTCGTTAACTCATCAACCTGTTAAAGGCCGCAAACGCCATGGAGGTGTCCGCTTCGGCGAGATGGAGAGGGATGCCCTTATCGCTCACGGTGCCGCAGCGCTGCTGCAAGATCGACTCTTGCACGTACGGAGCTGTTTGTTCAGGCCCACTATTGTGACACCGTTGTGTCCCTTCGGCCTTCAAAGGCGTATTCTTGGTTAGGGGGATTTGACAGGTTGCTGCTGTTTCTGATGTGTGGTTTCGCAGTGTTCGGACGCGCACCGTGCGTTTTGTTGCCCTAGTTGCGGCAGCATCCTGTCTCCGGCACAATCGCCAAGCCTCAAGGGGCGCTCCGTTGGCGGGAAGAGGCCGGTGCCTCTTTGCCGCATTTGTGCTGTGCCATGCCGGCTTGTGCAACTGCCATACATTTTCCGGTGGGATATTCGCCCAATAAATTTTATATTTTGACTTCCGTGGCAGCTCTATTGCCCCTCAATACTTGACACGCTGTTCCCTACTGCCTCTACTGTGCCTTCGTTGCAGGTACTTGTCCAATGAGTTGGCGTCGATGAATGTGACAGTCCGTCTCGAACTTGATCACTTGGGATTCCCCGTCAAGCCCCAGCATGAAGGCCAACAAGATCAGCCTACACAGGATGGCGCGGTTGGTAATTTTGGACGTGGGGGAACTGGGACAGCGCATGTTCCACTGCCAAAAAGGCAAGAGCCTCGACGAGCTCGTGGAAGTAGCGGCTAGAAGGCGCAGTGAGTACACGGCCTATTGTGAACCCCATGGCTGTGCTGTTGTAGAGCCGTGGAGTTTAATGCAGATACACACTTTCCATCCCATGGCATCACATGGGCTTTTGCGTGCTTTGTTTACCCATGGGCTTTTGGGTGTTGCCAGTGTGCACAGTGTGTACCTTCGATGGAGACTCCGCTTGGGAGGCGGGCGAGGAGCTTTGTTGGCTGTCTGAGTTTTATAGAACCCAATGTAAAATCGGCAGCTTTGCTGTTCCTTTAGAAGACCTCTCATTTAGTTTTGATTGATGGTTGCTCTTGTCCAGCTCTTTTGGGTGTGGATAAAGTCATTTTATCCGCTTTGCGTCAATTGAGAAGGTATTAGTTTGTAGTTGTAGTTTGTAGTTGAAACTGGTGCAACGGTTGCCGCCGAATTTCGGTTCAGCGACTAAGCAATCTTTGCGACTGTATTGGAAGTGCAGTACAGCACTGGAGCGTTCGGTTCAAGCGGTAAGAGATGTGAGTGTACTTGCAAGAAGAACAACCGACCACTATCTAACACACTTGTGGGCAAGTTGTGCTTGACGGGAAACGGAGAAGGTCCAGTATTGAGAGCATGTGGGTGGGCTCGATCCCTTCCAACTATTGGTTTGCACAGTGAATAACAAATGCTTCCTGAATAAGCAGCTACCGAGGTATATATTCCCGGTACTCTAACAGTTGGATGCATGCCAGCGAAGCAACCAGGTCTTGAACAGGTTCGGGTGGCCGTTTCATCCCCAAATTTCAGTGGGGATGGCTCGAATAAAAATTGTGTATACTCTGCTTCTAGTTTCGCACACTGGAACGGTCCAGCCTTTCTTTTTTTCCGAAGGAGCACCATTGGCTGTCAGTGGTGGGAAGCTCACCCCAACATGCAAGAGCATCAGAAGACGATCGTTCTAAGCACGGGTAATTTTGTTCTAAATGACGTGAACAAGAACACTATGATCCGGTTTCTCCGTGGCTTTGCCAGAGCACAATAACTACGGCCTACCGGTACTTCATGCAAATTTCAGCAGGGCCAACCCATGAGAGGAACGTAGCGGCGTGTTTCACAGTCAAAACTAACGTTTCCACCCTGCCAACCGTGGAAAAAAACTGGAGGCAGCATGAATTTACCAGTACTTTACAAGTGGAGACAATGGGCAGCAAATCAGTTTCATTTTACTTGCATTTCAAGCAGTCCACCCTCGCGCTGACCACACAATTCTCGACAAGTCCTGCGGTTTTGCCGGGTGGTGGCCCCGCAAGAGTCGCTGACAGAACACTGTAGGGGTTCGGCACGTTTTTCTGCTGCAAATAATGGAGATATTGCAGTTATGTCCTCTCTTCTTTGTTTTTCTAGCATTTCAACTCGTACTAGGAAAGGCGGTTGCGCTCAACATGAGAATCTGCGTGCTCGAGCGAGTTTGCTGGTCTCTTGATAGGTAACCATCGATAGGAGACATGATAAAAACGGCCAGATATTCTCGATTCCTTTGGAATTGAGGTTTTGAAACTGTGTCAGAATCGGCTACGGCTAGTTGCAGCGGCGACTTGCTGTCTGCCTAACCAACGAAAGCAGGCCGTAGGGTCACCGGCTACCTCTAGCAAAGCATCTCTCAGCCACGGCAGGACAACTTCACTGTTTCTGACTTTACCGTCAGAATATTCTCTAATACACACTAGCCATTACCGGATCCATTATTGGCGAAGCGCGGCTAGGTCGATTGATGCCCTTTGCACATCGACAACCGGGCTGGTCACACTGCAACTAATCTTGTCATTCACCTGAAAGGCTGGAAATTAGGGTTTATGTCTCCTTACTATTGATATTTGCTTAAATTTGATGTGGGCGGAAGTTGGTGAGGCTCCTACCGAAAGCCGTTGTATAGCCTACGTTGTCACTATTCCACAACACGTTAAACTAGAGTGAACGTCAAAGGTCTGCAGTCGAGAGCCATGAAGGTGACACCCAGTCGACGAGGGAAACGGTGCAACAGACAGCATTCTGCTCTCGAAGAGGCTGAAGCTGATATGGAACAGCTAGTGGAATCAGTCGGAGGAGACTTGTCCGAATTCTTATATCCGTTTGAAAATAACGTCGAATTCGTAGATAACTCTCCAAAGGAAACTGAGGAAAGCTCAAGAATTCCGGAGTTTGAAGAACAAGACATCCCCCCAGTGCCTGCAACCCCTCCCTCGACCCCAATGAACAAGCCAGACCGACCTGAAAGCAGTGTGGCTACCGCTGGCCCAGCTAGAGACCGGCGACCTTCAGCGGTCTCACGTAGGGCCTGGCACAAGCTCAGGAGAATGGTCGAGGGCCAGGAGAGGCCCTTCGAGGAGGCAGAGCAGGATCATATCTATGACAAAGTAACTGGTCGCCGTGATCAGAGCCGCGAGGCGCAGGAGGCACGAAGCGAGATTGGCGGCGAGGTCCGTAATGAAGGGAGTCAACCGACGCATTCAGAAGAAAGCGCCACAGCAACACTCCAGAGTATTTCTCGCTCAAGCAAACCATTGCTACCGGAGGCAAGGTCCTCGACAAGCGTCCACCAAGACGAGGAGGCCAACAAGGAGCTCGAAAAAGATGTTTCCAGTGAAGCTCCTTCCGAAGAGCCGCTGCAGGAAACAACGGAAGAGGAGTTTAGCAGTGATGCGACTAGCATCTCCAAGAATGCTGTGATCCAGCCAAATGAAGACCTGCCCAACGCTGAAGAAGAGGCTCGTGCATCCTACCTAATCCGCAAGAGCGTTGTGAGTTGGCACCCCGTGGCGGAAGTGGTGACTGTGGAAGTGGGAAGCCCGACTACGCAATACCCAGTTACAAGGAGCATTACAGGCCTCGTGGAGAAGTCCACTCTAAGGTCGTGCAGACGCATCACCGATAGATCGAGTGTGTAACAACGCAGCATCCCCTGCAGTTCAACGACCGCGCCGAAGTAATCGATGTGGAACGCCAGCCGGCTACATCCTCTGCAGGTACTCCTTGGAGCAACGAACACCAAACAAGAGAAGCAAATAAGTGGACGCGGTAAATGAATAAAGGCACTAAGAGCTCAACAGAGGAAAGCGATGGCTAGTCAAAAGTTGCCCCTTACAAGCAGTCAAGCAACGACCTGCAATGCCAATTCTATGATAACTTTTTATGTTTGTTACTATGGCACTATGCTGCCGAACGAACACTCAATACGATATTTTTTAGTACCTAACCAACTGAGGACTCGCAACATTCGAAAAAATACCTCACAATGAGAACTGTTACGGAACAATTGTACTAAACAACTATTTTATGTCACTGTGGAGTCGCCTGTAAAAGACTGCCACTTACATATTCGTAAGACAACGCCTAGCGATTCACACATTCCTCAGAAACGAAAGCAGCCCATCAACAGGGAAACCCCCCACTGTAGCAGCTGAAGCGGCACCAAGTGTAATCACGCGGTTCTCAGAAAGGTCAGTATTGACAGCATGATGCGTCCCCAGACAGCAACTCTATGCAAGCATAAAATCCGGTCAGCCAAAAACTACCACTGCGATGCGGTGTTGGGCCAACTCAACTCCTACAGTGTATATCTGACGCTAAAATGCTGCCCACAAAATCACGTAGGTACCGGTCACGCATCAGCAGCCCTTGCTTCCCAGCCATGCAAAAAAAGGTTGTGTACGCCTTCAGCTTTGCAGGTTCATATGCTGAGGATTTAACAAAGAGAAAAGGAACTAATGCATGCTTCACAGGATCTCCCAAGTGAAGTGAACGACAACAGTTTCAGGCTCGTTGTTTCTCCCAGACGTAATCTACCGTGCCTTAACATAATGAACATGGTTGAGGCCGCACAATAGGCATCGGGCTTTAAAGGTGCAGAGGATGCCACGGGTCCGCTGGAGCTGCCCTCGCCACAGCTGTTTCCCGCTGCCTGTGCCATTTTGTCTTGTAGGGATTGGAACATTTAATTTTATTTGTCCCCATCCCCCAAGAAGACAGTTTCCTCTCGTAAGTGTTGTCGGAAGTCAACTGCTGCTGATCTCTGTTGTACTGGGGGCACTCGGCAGCGGCATGTCCCGGGTGAGAGCAGCAGGGACATTGGCAAAGCCCCTGCTGCACTGTAGGGGAAATGCAGTTCGCGTGGCCCATGCATCCACATACAATACATTGTACAGCAGAAAAAGTCAACTGTCTGGCACTCTTGTCGGTGGACGTACTATCGCTGCCAGTGCTGCCACTACTGCTCTTCAAACATTCAGGATTCTGGGAAGGGAACCTGCCCTTGTCGTGCAGTTTTTTGGGTTCCTGTTCTGCTTGTTGGCTTCTCTTCTGGATGTGGGCCGTCAGGTGGCCCCTGATACTGAGCTCCATAAAGTACATGGGACAGTCATCTGTATCGTGACCCTCCCCTCCGCAGCTGTTGCAATAAATGCCAGCATATGGGCATTTACTGGATTGATGTCCCTCTCCAAAGCAAAGACGACATGCAGGCGGCTTCATGTAAAGCGGTAAGGGCGAGGCCTTCCCCTCCCAAACCTCCCGGGAGTGAGCTTGCGCGACATCGGAGAAATACCGATTCTGGTGGGATCTCGTTCGTCCCACGGGTACGTCCCCCGCCATATTCCGGCCTCCCTTGGGCGAAAAGATCTTCTGGTCTCCTGAATGTTTACTAGGTCAAATGTGGTGGAAACAGGTGCGTGGGCGAAGGAAACGATGAGGGGAAGCAGGGAGAAAGGGTTAGAGTCAACAGTAAAGTGAGTGTAATAACACCACCGTTTGGTGAAAAAACAAAAACGAATCTACCGCGGAAACCTTCGGATTTTTCGTTGGACTCTTCCCTGCACTGGCCGTCGCCATGGTAATAGAGCCTGCAGCCTACCGGAAAACTAGAGGCGGCTGAGTGTTCAGAGAGGAATAATGAAAGTTGGACACTACTTACCTGAAGGGAATGCTATCGAGATTACGACAGAACACGAAACAAAACTCCCTGCGAATGCGCTCAAGTTTGTGGAAGCCCCCAGCTTGCATGCGCTAGAGATCATGAATGCCTGGGCGCAAATATGCATCGTGGTAGACTGTCAAGATTACATACTTCAAGATTTGGAAAGAATATCAGACAGGGAACCATTAATGGCTTATTTTACACCTCAGTTGCTACCGTTTCTATGACGACCGCCCGGTCTATAATGGTCCTTTCGCGCGCTAGGCGCGCCCCTCTAGGCGTACCGGGCTCACTTCAGGAAAAAGTGTAAGCGCATGTTCTTTCTGCTTCTTGCGTGTCTCGGACCCGTCTTGGTTTGCTCACCCTAATTGGCTCCCTCTTGTGCTGCGGGTTGGGTGTGCTAGTCGATTCTGCACGTTTTTTGCTCCAACAGTTGCCGAAAATCGATGTGAAAACGACAATCATGGGAAACAAAATGTGACAACTGAACTCCTGTTTCCAGTCAAGCGCGCGTCTTCAGGGCCTTCTCACAGCCGGGGAAACAGTGGTGCCAGTGGACTGTAGGACACACCGTGATTGCTCTGTTCGCCTCGCCATTCGTTTATTGGGGTTTAAAAGTAAGTCCTCCTTGTGCAGCTGCCCTCGAGGTTATGGTGGGTGGTTGAGCTGTCACTATTGCTTAGCCCTGAAGGCGTGATGGCAGATTGGTTTTTTGGTATGTGCGCGCCGCAGTCCACATACATGACGGCCCGCTTGCGGCATCTTGACACCCAGGAGATTCTTTCGGACAGATTCACGTGGCTTCATGAGAGGATGCTGGTAAGTATCGTTTTGCCACTATCGATAGACTAATTAGTTACGTAGTGCCCAAACGCTGCAAGGCAGGGGCCTGTAGAGAGATTCACATCTGTTTCACCTGAGGGGGCCGTGGGCGTAGGGCCCAATGGATCGGGCATCATTGCGATAAATCATTTCTCTTTTCATGGCTGAGTCTCTTCCCCACGTTATCTTTGGGTTGATGCACTTACTGACGACTCAAAGTGCTTGTGCGTTCTCCCTTGTCTCATTAAACTGGCTGATCGCCTTCTGGTTCCGGGTTACTTGTTATTTGCTGAAGCATCTCTTGTTGCTTGCCAATTTTCTATTGCCATATTTGCGGGATGCCATTTGCGCTTTTCCATATACTTTGTTCGGCTCATATCCTTTTGCCTTAATTTGTGCGCTTAGGAAGACGAGGTGGATGCTCTTCTGATTAGGCAGTTGGCGGACAGCAATATCGATCGCACACAACCTTTCCTTCGTCTAGGCCCTTCATACGTCCGTTCGACGTAAGCCTGTACAAACTAGGCGACTTCACAAAGAAATTGTGAGCTGGTGCCAAAAAAATGTTGCAGCAGTAGTAGCCATCGGCTCGTGATGAACCTTAATCCGAAATGGGCGTATTACTGCATGATGATGGAGTATGATTCCCAGACGTATGTGCTAAACTTGCTACCCACGGCTTGGAACTGAATGCGAGGTCTCCACGGATGGAGAGCTTCTTCGTTTGATCCATGCGGGGTCTAGCGATTAGGGTTTCTATTTTTTTATAGAGGCGCGTCTTTTGGTTTCCCCCGGAACGTGCTTAACTACTTCATTCGCCATCAGGTGTACAGAACGTTTAGCTGTCAGGTGTGCAGCTGCTTGCAGCCAAGCTCCCCAAGGGGAACTGTATGATGTGTACACAGATCGGCAGCACTATTTGAAGGAGCCGTTATAGCCGGTTGGTGCCACACTGTGCACAGACAGATGCACAGTGACCACGGATGGACACTTTTAGTTGGTGTGGGGATGAAGTAGGCCCAAAGGAGGCATGTGGTGCGTCGCTTCGACAAGCAATGCGTGGACGCTTCACACTGCTATTCGGAACGACGCGCTAACGGGGTCCAGTGTGCTTGATTAGGAGTGTGTCTGTAGGGAACTTTACTTGTGACGGGCATTATAGGAATTGTTCGGTTGGGCTTTAACATGAGTGACACCACTGAATGCTAAGAACGCAGGATGGCATTGAGTGGCAGGCCCTTCCTCACCAGGAGCAACTGCTGATCCCATGACTGACGAGTTGTTACAGTGTAAAGCAATCAAAATTGGGGGCAATCTTCGCAGTTTCTCAAGAAGATAGTTGTGCGAGCAACTCGCTTTGGCGTGTTAGCCATGTCGTTGCTCAGACATCCCCGTTGATCGACCACGTTGGCCTTTGTATGTTGATCACTTGTCTCGCTACAGCCAGTGCAGCCGGTTCTCCGACTTGGTGACCGTGCATGCCTTGCTTTTTAGTGCTATTTCTGTTGTTGATTTGTTCCTTATTAATTTATTTTGGGTCGGCACAGGGAGTGGGACAAAGAAAGTTGACCATAAGGTTGGTGTCTGCTGCCGCGAGCTAGGTCGCGTCCCGCAGCTGCTGTTTGCTTATTGGACGTACGGGCATCAACAGAACACTAGATTTCGTCTAGATTTCGTTGTTTACATTGGAGTAACTTGGGTGGATCTCTTGTAACTGCTCTAGTATGTGGACTAGAGTGGTCCTTTTGGACGTTTTGCCGCCGCGGCTCCCGGGCACACAGTGACCTCGCTCGGCAGGTTGATGGCGCTCCCGGAAAACGTCGCGAGGGCAATTGGTAATTATATTATATAATTGTATCGAGCTTTGCAGACCGTGTTATCTTGAACTCTTACTGGTTCTCATCCTGCCTATTGCCAACGACACAGTGAGCCGGCAGTATAACAACGAAACTCCAGGCTTCCTCTGTTGGGCCCGATGAGGCCTTGGAATGGAATTCAATCCCTTCTGGCTAGCAGTCAGTTTTTTCGCAGCTCTGATGCCCGTGCTGCCATATGGCTCACCTCCATATCGAATGTGAGACACGGATTGCAGCGTCGATGGATTGATGGCATGAGTATTTGCGGGATCGCCCAACAAGTTTCTGCACGAAAAAAGGCACCACAGTACGTAAACTCGGGCGCAGGGTAGGCTCTGTTTTTGTATGATGGTTTTGGTGAGTGTGTTGTATCTGTCCTTGCAGAAGGCAGGAGGGTCAGAGGAGCGTTCGGCGTCAGTGAGCAACGAAGAGGATCAGAACGCGAAAAAGGCCAGGCAAAACAGTCGCTCTGAACGACGGCGCCTACAAGCTCAGCTGCGCGAGAGGGCTCACGTAGAACTGGAACACGTGAGAGCCGCGAGGGACCAGCAGAACAACTTAGATATATTCCCGTATAAGGCTCGCGAAGGGGATTCCTCGCCGAACTCATCCAGCGGCCGCAGCAAGCCACGAAAGCTGCCTCTCGCTGGGTCAACAGACGTTTCAAGGGCAAGGGGTCTTACTACTCCCTCAGCTAGTTTTTCTGACGGATGCGACGAATCTGCCGAATGCCCGGAACTGCATGGAACTCCTTTACTAGCGACCCAGGAACGAGAAGAAATAGTACTTGAGCCTTCCTTAACAGTGACTCCTGAGCAAGAGAGCATTCCATGCATTGTCGCCGAACTAGCGGCTACTGACCAAGTGTGCAGTGCAACATGCGTAGCAATTATCGGCTCGAACACTTCTCTGCCCGGGAGAGAAGTGTTCGAGCCGGGAATTGCTACGCATGTTGCTTCTGAGGAAGACGTTTGCAAACTATTGGTTCGGGAGCGGACGCTGCCCATATCGAGGGTGCCAGTACCAATGGCTCGAGAAGCAGATGTGCTGGAAGCAAGGGCAAAGACTGTGAGGACACCTGCGGCCCAGGGAAGAAGTTTTGCCGAAATTATAAAGCAGTTGTCGTCCTCCCGGATAATTTCCCAACGCACAGCTGCTGCACTATTATCTCCTGTTGAGAATTGTGCCGGTGTGGAGGAACGTTCGTCATGCGCTGCTGAGTGTGAGGGTCGTGGGCAAGCAAGTAGCGAAGATGTTCGATCATCTATACCTTGCCCCCGGGCTCTTTCTGCAGCAGAAGTAGTCAAAATGTTAAGTGAGAGTATTTTGCGCTACCATCCGATGTTCCGTACAGTCCGTTCCATCCTCAGGTCAGGCCCAGGGGATGAGAGCAGTTCTTCGTCTTCAAGCGACGACGACGGCACGAATGTGCCTGTCTACAGGACATTGTCTGTCCAGCGGCGGAGCTGTATGAGACGCAGGGGGCCTCTTCCTTTCATTCGGAGGACCATATCTCGTGTGGATTGGGCAACAAATGCTGATGAAGCCGTCTACATTGAGTACGTTGCTCCGGCCGTCTCGCTCCTCCCCCCAGAAGCTGTCGAAGTCCGCTCGCCCCCTCCGGACGTACCGCCGAAGCAAATCAAGTTGGCTTCTGAGGAGGAGGCAGCAACGAGAGCAGCAGCAGCCGCAAAAGCAGCAGCAGAAGGGGACCCGGAGAGAGAAGCAGCAGCAGCAGCAGCGGTGGCGGAAGCAGCAGCTCTAGCTACGGAAGCCAGACTAGAAGGTGCAGAAGTAGCAGCAGCAGAGGCCGAAGCAACAGCTGAAAAGGAAGCAAGGGCGCTGGCGCAATTGGCAGCAGTGGCAGCAGCAGTAGAGGAAGCAGAAATACATACATTAGCGGCGAAGGCAAGAGCCGGTCGCCTCAGTACGGAGGAACTCGAGCTCTGGCAACGGCGCTGGGAGGGAGGCTGAAGCCTGTTTCCCGCGTTTTGATCGAAATAACCCCACAGCGAATTTGAATTTCATGAATTATATTCGGCACCCCATCCAGCCTCTCCACGGAGACACACGTTGCATTTGATGTGCATTTATAAGGTTGCATACGTGCGCATCCTTAAGGACGAAAACGATGACACCTTGGCACCCCAAAACACTCTACAGTGCCCACATGCGCATTGATAATGCATAAGCAAGCATGAAAACCTACCAGTCTACTAAAGAAAAACGTATCTCACTAAAGGGGACCGAGTGGACCCCATTTCATCCTTCGTTTGTAGCCGCATGGTGCAGCAACAGGTGCAACAGCATGTGCTAGTGCACTTTTCTACGTATCTCGGGAGTACTCAGCACGCGAGTGAACACGCTGAGGCAGCACCAATTCGAGTCCGTCCCATGCGGCAGTCACCTTCAAAGCAGGCCCACCGGGAGCCTCGTGCAGCTCCCGCTCTATTTCGTAGGCCAGTCTGTAAACCCGCAGTCTCACACGCCTTAATATCCCTCCTCGTTCATACAAGGGGAATAAGCCTCTACATACAGATCTCTTCTGGAACTAGGTTAAATCATGCGAAGCAGAAGTGGTGGCAAGTATTTACACATGCATTGCATATATTGGCTTAAAGACACTTCCCTCTCCACATGGTGGATGTTGACTACGCTACTGCACCCACCTTGCCTCCGCTTCGACGCGTTCCATTGCAAGAACACTACGCAGAGCAGAGTCCCCCCGGTACCTTTGTGAAAAGTGTGTCAGCACCAACCGGGCGGCGCCGGTGCGAAATGCAAAGCTGCGGATACAATGGAGACCATAACCGATCCTACTGAAATTGTTATTTCTATGAGACCGCAAAATGCGCCACAGAGCCCGTAGCCCCTTCTCTGCCAGGCGCTGGCTACCTCGTTTGCACCTCTTCCCCTACTCCTCAGCTGTACACAGTCTGCAGTGCACGTGCACTGGGGTAGCTTCACAAAGCGCAGCTGCCTTCCTCACCTTCCCGCCATGGCTGCGGAGGAGTGTCCTCTCTCGAATGCCGCCTCGCTTGCAGCTTGGACTTGGGGGCCCATTAGGTCTTTGGCGCAACGCCCTCTACCCTCCCCATATTCACAATGCAGGCTTTCTCTCTTGTCCGACTTTGCGTGTGCCAACGGAAGCAGCGCATCGGAATAGGGATCGGATTTGCACGATGTCCCTTTCACACCACTCATTGTCGCCTCGTGTACCTGTACGGGAAGGGGCGTCAGCATTATTCGCACCGTTAATTGCCTCCATACATGTACCAATAATACATTTCCCTCCCCTTCTCCACTGCAGCATAAGCAGCAGCTGCACTGGCAGCAGCTGCACTAATAACGCTTACAAGGATGTCGGCGCCTTGGGCGAAGGGAAGCATCCGGGAGGCGTCACAAGTGTCGAATGCAAAGCATATCTTTCTTGGGTGAGGGGCCTCGATAAATACATCAGAATGCCCTACTTTGGTCCCGTCTGGAAACGTGAATACCTCTCCAGCTTTCAGTTCAGACAGGAGCTATAGGCAACACGCAAGCACCAAACGTCTGTTGCACCCAACCCTCTTCACAGGGGTCAACCGATCCAGCAGCGCTGAAAAGAGACACACTGCCGTTGGCCCAAGCCAAAATTAACGCTAATTACATCTCTAGTCTGCATGCCTCTGCAACGCTGAGTAGGATGATCTGGTGCTGCGGAGCATACGGCTGCTGCTGCTTTTGGTTATGAGGCTTGTTGCGATGTCTTCAACAGGCCTTACCTTGTACACAACCTTGGGCTCCCCACGCAGCTGTGGCCACTCATGAGGGTCTTTTAGGCGATGTGAGTTCTTTTCAATGAGGGGGTCGATAACGTCGGCTCGCAGGCGGTGGCGAGACTTCTTCTCAGTCACCACGTATCCAACACAAGGAACAAGGTGCTGCACAAATAAACAACCAGCAAAGCCGCAGAGGAGTACTTGTAATGCAACAGTCACGCTCCGAGTCATGAAGGCCTTGGGATGTTGCTGCTGGCATGATTCGAGGATGGCTGCCATTCTGCTGCTGCCACAAATTGCAAACTGCTCGTGGGCATGCAGGATGTGGACATTTTGTCTTGGAAGCAGCAAATAATCATCTGCATCTGCACCCTTTGAGGAATGCTGCGCTGAAAGAGGCACCTAGCTCACCCGTATAGGCGCAGCCGTGACGACTGTCTCAGAGTCTTCAAAGGCCACATAACTACCATCGGCATTCGGCTCAATGTCCCCCCTTCCCATTATCTCTGACGGGGACCTGGATCCCGAAAGTGCACAAAAGTGCATACAGAAAAGTCAGGAAGAGCCTATGCAAAACCTACAGCAACCCTAGCAGCAGCACCAGAAGCTACTGCTCCCGCTCGAAGTACGAAATTATGTCGTTCAATCGTGTATAGATGGCACCACCGTTAAGCACTGCTACCATAACGTGTCCTTCGATCTGTGGCCAGCAGTTGTTTCCGTCTCTTTTTCCCCGTATGCTTGACTGCCTATCCACGGTGATCTGCTATCCGCAACAAAACGGAGCTCACGAAGGCAAAAAGGGCAGGCGGATGGCCCGGGATCGCCTGTGGTGGAGGTGGGGGACACCTCGCAACTCCACGACTGAGAAGGAGGGGAGTCGACGTGCACTGGTGCCCTGAAAATGCACAACCAGCAATATAAGCATCCCAAATAAACAATTTGTGTGGCTCTGGAATCGGGCAATATCATTAAATATTTCTGGATTTTGCAACACTTCAGGTTGCTACAATCGGCTCGCGTGAATCTAAGACAGGAAGATCTAACGGTGTACCCGTTAGATCTTTCCAATCCTTGACCTTCAACGCACATGCAGAATGCAGCGAAGAAGGCTGCGGATTCCCTCGGGCCCTACAATTTCTATGTGTCTTGGTCCCCTGCAACACCGCAGTAGCAGACCAACGAAATGCGTACAGGATTGTTGCTGGTCAAGAGAAACTGGGCATGACGAGGTGCCCGACGGTAGTGAAACATTCGGAATATGCAAGAGACGCAAAGCTATGTAATCTATTTTGTGTCTTACCCCTCTGGGTCCTGCGCAATTTGGGACAGAAAAGAAGGGAGGCCTAGGCAGTGGTCCCCGTGGAGATGAGTCACGAACACCCGCTGAACCACGCCCATGCGTCTCTGCAGGAAGGACAACAGACGCTAAATAGCTCATCACCTTGCTCTACACAGAACTACAGTATCCAACCAACACAAGCGCGTATATTCAAGTGGATGGAGGAGCCAAGTGTGCGTGTCCGAACCTTCCTTGTCTCCTGCTGGTGCTGCTGCTGTAGCGCAGCAGCAACCTCTGGGCTTGTCCTCGTAATGGCTTCCTCAGCAATAGCAGCAGCCACTGCCTGCTTAAGCCTGCTGCTACGGTCCCCTATGGCACCCGCTACAGCTGCTGCCACACCCGTTGCTGCTGGAGCCCTACGACAGGCAGAAGCAGCGTGGGTTGGAGAAGGCCCCCCTCCGCAGTCAAACAGCCAGGCGGATCCATCCCCACGAGAAAATAAAATGCAAGAGGTTCCCCGAGTTGCCTGAAGCGACAAACTCGAAACACCAGAAGAACCCTGGGCAACACCCATGCTTCCACAAACGCAGCAGGAGAGCGACTGCGTACCGCAGCTTGTGCAGCAAGCAGTGAAACACTAACAAGACCCGCAACCCAATATTTATACATGGTGGGGAGAATGCATCGATACGATAGTAGAGACTCCGTCGTGGTAGCCACACGCTCGAAACTCTCAGAGGCAGGAGGCTGCAGCACGGACAAGAGCACCAAACGGAACAGCAGCAACAATACAATCACCTCCAGCAGGTGAGACAAAACTCACCGACGCCTGCATAGCCCCGGTTCCCAGGAAGTGAAGAGACCAGCTGCCTTTTTGCTGCTCTCCCCGGAGCCGCAGCAACAGCTGGCGGTCTACTAGCAGCTTCGCACCTCCCCAGCTGTTCCCATGGTGTACATATACAACACCCCTAGCATCAGCCGCACTCTTAAGACTAAAAGCGTCCGCCACTTTCGTCAAAAATGAGGCACGGGCTGCTTCAACTGCTTCGAATGTAGGAGCAGTCCACCACGGGGAGGCGCCGGCACTGGTGGCACAACTGCCGTTGCTGTGGCGGCTGCTCGTACTGCTCTTGTTCATATGATCAGCTGATAGAGAGCTTGTTGCAGCAGCGATTACTTCCGAGTAGGCGGCTTCGATCTCGGACGCTGCTTTTGCTGCTGGAGCCGCAAGAGCTGCATCCCCTATGTCGTCATGCAGTGCTGCAGTTGTACCTGTATCTCTTGCAACTGCCAATGTGCTTGTGGCCATCCTCACTGGCACTGGCGACCAGTTTGCACAAGACGGCGAAATATTTCTGTGCAGTTCCACCCGATATGCTCTCGTAGGACGGCTCGGCGGCTCTCTCTGTGCTGCAGGATGCGACGGGGCCTTCTGGAACGGCGGACGGGGGGCACCTCCAAGGGCGTCTCCTCCCTGGCTGCAAAAGGGGCCAGGTTTAAGTGAAAAAGATCCCGTTTCGGGCAAGCGGAGCAACAGCAGCAACAGCAGCGGCGGCAACAGCAACGGCAGCGCAGGGTGCCGCCGCAGCTGCAATGCCGCCCTGTTCATTGCACATTTGGAATATGCCCTAGCACAACCAATATGCTCCCTTCCCTCAGTCCTTTGTGGGACTCACTCATGGGGCGGCACCACTGCAACGAGCACCTGGCAGCTAATACGCCCCCTCTGACGAGGTTGTTGCTCACTACTCTGGCCGCCTCGCATTAGTAGTTTACTTACTAAAATATAATTCAAGTGCGGCTCATATGCAATCCCATTCTTGAGATTACTGAAAAGGAGAGAGCGAGCAGCAGCATGCGGGGCCCCCCTTTTGTTCGAAGGGCCCCGTGTCTTCCCTCGATGGTCTATAGGTAGTAGGCCACACTCAGGGGCTACAGTACTCAGGATGGAAACATTGGTCTATTCTTTGATTGTTACTGCATGTGAACCAAGCTTATATGCCTTTTCCGGGCGTTAAGTTGGGGAACATTGTGGACCTGCAACGGCCTGCAGTTGGGTCGGCAGCAGCAAGAAAGGGAGAAACGGCAGTGAGCGGCAGTAGCGCGAAGGAGTTTCGTTCGTAATCCCGAGAGGGATATCCCTGATGGGCAGATGGATAAACAGCAGCGGCTGCTGCGGCAGCCGCTGCCGCCGCTGCCAATGCCGCTGCTGCTGCCTCTGCTGGCATTCTGTTTGAACCTGCCGTTACTGACCGCGCCTCCAATCGGAGCATCAGTTCTGCCACCATGGGAGTGTAGCAGCATCAAAATCAGTTGCTACAAGAGCGGCAAGCCGTATGTCACTGCTTTTGTTGGGTTGCTGCCTCCAGTTGCAATTCTAAGCAACAGCAACAGAAGCAACACCAGAGGCGTTGTCTACAGCAGTAGCAGCTTGTTCTCTCGAGGATGCTTCAGACTTCACCCACATCTGCGGGTGCGTCATATGTCCAGGGACAGTGGGAGCAGCCACTTACTTGAGCTGTCTCGTCAGCGGCTTTTGTTGGAGCGCGACGGAGATCTTGAGAAATACCTCAACCGCCCTCTCTTACCCTTCCCAGTTGAAGGAGAAGTCCACTCCCAGCGAAAGAGAAGCAAAATGCCTGCTCCAGGAGGGTCTGTCCCTGGGCCTCTGTTGCTGTACAGGAAAGCGAAGCAGCTGCTCATGAAGCACCGTGGTACCTCTAACAACCGGCGGGTGCTGATGCTCCGAGACAGACTCACTCTACTTGTAGAGCAGCAGCATGAACTACTGGTTGACTCCCCACAGTCGTCGCTTGAATTACTGCGGAAACTCTGGGGCATCAAGCCAGACGAACCACACACGCTGCATCAGCAACAGTTACAGCAGCAACCGCAGCAGCAACGTTCTGAAAGGGAGAACTCGCTGCTACAGGAGCGGCGAACTCGGCCATTAGGCAGTCGGTTTTTGTTCGTTTGCGGCATAGATCTGCGAATGACAGCAACGGATCTCGAGAACATATTTCAAACAGTCACGGAGCGACCCGTGCATGCACGGTTGAAAAGAAACACAGGTCAGTAAGCTCATACGGACTGCAGTCGTTCCACCCCTTTACCTATGTACACTTAAGTTCCACTTCACCGCGCCCCCTGCATGTCTGCCTAGTCGTCTGCAGATAGAGCTGTGCGGCTCTGTGCATGCATCTCGGCGTTGGTCGAACCGGCAAGCATACGCCAGTGTAGCGGCCTGTGAAAGTTTGCTTTTTGTGACTCTTGTGAAGTATTTTATGGGTCTCTTTTACCACCCGTGCGGTGGCTCATGCACGCATGTGTACAGTGTCAGTATTTGACTGCGTTTGATATTGCTGCCACTGATCCGGTGTTTGGGGCTGCAGAGGGACGGCACTTGGGATTTGGGCTTATGGAATTCGGATCGACCTTGGACGCGACACGGTGCTTGTTACAGATGAACGGGATAAAGATAGGGAACAGCATCATCAGGCTCGGGGAAGCGCTTGGCCGAGCCAACGATGCTGAGCAATGGTCAAACCAGCGGCGCCAGCAGCAACCGCAGCAGCAGCAGATGGAAAATACTCAGGGGGGCACTAGGAGGAAGACGAAACGAAAGAGGGAGAGGTACATACATCCCTACCCTCTACCTTGTGAATAAATTTCCTTTGCTTCATATTTTGATATTCGCAGCTCCTATAGGCAGAGTCGCCTGCCTTTGAAACATCCAGGTCCGTTGGTACAGCAGTGGCGACAGCAGCAACAAGTGCAGCACCTGCTCCTGCAGCAGCAGATCCTCCTATACACCCAGATTGTTTGTTTTCTTTGGTGTGATTCTTCGCCGTCTTGCGTTCCTTTTCGTGGTGTGCCTTCGGCACAGACAGCAGAAGCAGTAGTAGCAGCAACAGCAGCAGCAGCAAGGCAGGCCTCGCCCTGTACGTACACTTCAAGGGAATGAAGACTGTGGGGGACCGCCTTGCTACGAACTCACAAGCAGACAGCAGCAAGCAGCAGCAACAACAACAGCAGCAGCAGCAGGCTAGGGGGCTGGCCGAGGAGCAGCAGCAACAGAAGCAGCAGCACCAGATCACGACATCTACTGTAGCACAAGCAAGCTCTCCTTCGTCGACAGCAGCTGCGGAATCAGTCCCATTCTCAGCAGCACCAGCAGCAGCCAACCCCCCCGCTTCGGCTGCTGCTGCTGCACCTGCAAGTACACCGAGGACAGGAGTCAGCAGCCGGCACCGCGTAGACTTCTGCGCTTCCTGCTACTGCTGCTTCTATGAGCTTACCAGTTGCATGCAACAGCAAACCACCATACCTGCTGCTGCAGGTGCTGCAACAGCAGCAAGCAGCAACGACACTGTGCAGGTTGGCGGTTTGCTGCTGCTATCTCCTGGAGTTGTTCGTACTGCTGCGGCAGCTGCTGCAGTCGAGGACGAATCGGATCGTGACGCAGCAGCAGCAACAGCAGCAGCAGCAGTAGGAGTGCTGCACTATAGATGGAAATTATTAGATAATAGCGGCAACAACATAATACAATATAATTGTGCAGCAGCATTATATAGTGCTTTGCTGCAGCTGCAGGAGCCGCATATACACCGTAATTTGCTGCTGGATAGATTATAGAAGCAAAATATCTATCCGCTTAATGGGAAAACAGCAGCAGAGACACTTTATCTCTCGTAACTTTGCTGCTGCTAGATGGGGACACTTGCTGCAGTGTATGTTTATGAGACATGGAGACTTCTGTTCTCTTCCATGTACAGGAGAATGTACACGAGGTAAACCGTGCTGCACCAGCAGCAGCAGCAGCAGTATTAACAGAAACAGCTGCGGTGGTACTGGTGGTGGTGAGCAAGGAGGAGGAGATGGTGGTTGTGGTGGTGCAGCAAGAGCAGCAGCAAATGCATCTATAGCAGCAGGTAGCAGCAAACGTGTGGGGCAACGACCTTTTGCAGCAGGAGGAACCGCAGCTGCAGTAGCAGCAGTAAAAGTAGTATCCAATCTAATAGAAGCAGCAGCAACAGCAGCAGCAGCAGCGGGGATCATGATAATATAGGCGACAGTGGCACCTTTTGCTGCGTCTGCTGGAGCTACAGCAGCAGCCCATTAAATTGTTTGCTGCGCTGCAGCTGCCGTCAGGTGTCTGCACACCGTCATTGTTATTGTTCTATACCTTATAGTGCAGCATGATGAAGAGAAGGTGTAGCAGCACCAGCAGCAGCTGCTACTGCTGGTGGTGCTGCTGCTGCACCTATGGATGGCTATGCATGCGCTGACGGGGAAAAAAGACTTGTCAGGCAGCAGCAGCGGGGCAGCAGCTTGAGTTTATCTACTGCTGTTTGCTGCGTCTGTGGTAAGAAAGGAGGAGCATTTAAGAGGGCGTTATCTCTTTGTCGTGGCCGTTTGCTGCTGCAACAGCAACACCAGCAACAGCACCAGCAGCACCAGCAGTAGCTAGGCAGCTAGCCATGAAGCTAGCCATGAGGCTAGCTAGCTAGCTATAAACCCAGGTAGCCAGCTAGCTATGAAGCGAGTTAGTTAGCTCGCTAGCTAGCTGTAAATCTAGCTAGCTAGCTAGCTCGGTAGGAGGACAGAGAATGTATTTATTTTCTTTTAGTTTGATTGTTTAGGCAGTTTTAGTTTTCAACAAAATTATTTCTCTGCGGTCTACCAAACCCTAAGCCCTAAGCACTAGCCATATATATATATATATATATATATATATATATATATAAACAATAAGTGTTATAGTAATAATAGTAGTAAAGAGCTTTTAAGCAAGAAGGGGCATTAATGGACATTAATGGCAAATATACAATAAGGAGGAATAAACTGTTGTAAAAGCAGCAGCAAATAACAGCAGCTGGAAATCTAAAGAAACAAAGGTGCTGCATGCAGGGAGGATGCAGTGACGCAGCCGAGACACAAAGGAAAAGACGGCCTGCCCCTGCTGCAATAGCAACAGCAGCAACAACAGCAGAAGCAACAGCAGCAGCAGCAACAACTGTTGCTGCCGTTGCTTCAACACATAACAAGCATAGCTCCTTAATTACCTCTATAGTACAGAATAACATTAGAACATTTTATTGGGAAAAAAGCACTAATAAGAAGAATCAAGGGACTGTATAAGAGAAAAACGCTATACAGGGAAAAAAGGGGGGAGTACAGGAAGAGAATAATTAACTATTTAGTTGTAATTATAAATAAAACAGAATAACAT